>OZ023274.1:21762042-22055095 GCA_964007475.1 Hybos culiciformis
ACAAATAACTATGAAGAAATATATTTTCTACACAAATAAAGAAATATATTTTCTACACAAAATAACCAATTTGTGAAAGGAGACAAAGAATACTTTTTTTCATTCACTCGGCACAAATAAAAATAATAATTATAATATTAATCATAATATTAAAAAAAGTTATTGTAAAGTCTTTAAATATTAAGTAACTAAGTAAGTCTATAAATATTAAGTAAATTTTTTATAGGTAGCATTTTTTCTTTTTCTTATGCCGTCAAAATATTATAATTTACTGACTACTGAAACATGTATAACAATTTTTTTCTGCCAAAAAATTATATTTCGAAAAAATTAATTGAAAATTATTTTTATAAAAGTTCAATAACACTGCAGAACAAATTTCAACTTCATGGATGCTCCAGAGACCTCACTATAATTTTTGAATTCTCACCCAAAAGTAAGTTAAAAATGATACTTGGTTCGTTTGCATCAGCTCGATTTTTTTTTATGGATCAATTGCAATTTTTCATGCTTTCTGAGGTATATATTTGTACATTTGTGCTCATAAGTCGGCAACAAGTCATCGAAACACCATTTACTTTATACCCCTGTTCTGTTCTAATTACCTCTCCAACGACATAAATATCATTGAAACCGCCCAAGCATTTCGAATTTAATGACTGATATAATAATGCTCAAATAATAAAAAAAACGCAGTCCGGTCACTTTTTCAAGCATTAAAGGCATTTTAACTCATATTATAAAATTTTTTTTTACTTCGTTAAATTATAGAAGACAATTTCACCTTTCATTTTGATATCTAAACATTGATGATCAGTTGAAAATTAGAAAAGCTGTAGAGAGATATTTATCCAACATAGTCAATTTCAAATCGCAATGAAAATTTATACTGAAAATCTGCTCAAATACTAAAATTAAGATTTCTCGGCTATTTATAAACCGATTTTAAATTTTTTTTTATTGAAATGCATCTACTTGATGAGAGCATTCTAATTCTGTTGATAATCAATTCAAAAATCGTTCGTAGATGGGGCTACAAGTCACATATGACAATATTTGGGAATATTGGCAATATTTGGGAATATTGGCAATATTTGGGGATATTGGCGATATTTGGGAATATTGGCAATATATTTTCAAAATGGCAATAAATACAGTTTATTGCCAAAATTGGGAATACTTGCATTTTTTTTAAGCTGTGGTTGACCCCTCGCCGTTTTACTATCTAGTACAATCCCCAGGTGAGATTGGTAACTTTCAGAGTGAATTTCGTCAAATAGATTTTTGGTAAGTTTTGTTATGGTTCAAAAAAGGGAGTTTATGTTTTCATTCACACAAAAAACCAATTCTTGTCTTTTTAATTATATTTGCTGCTTCACCAACGTTGAAGGATTTTTCCCAAAATAAACTTAAAATTATAAAATTAACGAAAAAAAGATATGTTTACTTTTGAACGGATTAGCTTGTTTATATAAAAAGAGGACATTTTTTTGTAAAATTTTTATTTATAATTTTTGAGATCAAATTAAAGTACATATAAAGTGATATAAAGTAAATATCAACAATGGTCATCATGGTCTTGGACAAAGGAAGTTAAAAAAAAAATTCTCTTATATTCATCCTTTTCAAAAACCTAAATAGGAATTGTTAAATATTTTAAATGTTTTACTATTTTTAGTCAATAAAATATAATTTATAAAATATACCTAGGACTAGGTACTACTATACTAGGTAATTGTAATTAGTTTTAATATAATTAATTGGAAATGTTTGTTGCAAGCAGAGCAGGGTAAATTTTCCAAAGAAAAACTTGCAGGTCATCAGTCTCAATGTTCAGATGGAATGTCGTCTATCCTCAACTTTTGAAAGGTATTCCTATGTATTGAAAAAGGCATTTATTTAAATATTTTTTGATTGAACTCTATAAACGAGATGTCCTTTTTACCGCAAAAAAATTAAATCCATATTTTATATTTAATTAGAATGATAATTTAGATGTAGCTACTATTAGAAGTACATAAGTAATCGCTAATGAACTTTTGATTTACATATTTTCATTTCGTTCTGGTTATTTAAAGAAAATAGTAAATTACCATTATTTTTTATTGAAAAATTATCTTCCGTAGAAAATGAAAATGTGAGCCCTGTTCAAAATTTCGTTGAGAGAATTTAATTAGATTTTAGAAGCAAATTTTGACAAACTAATGTTTCATTTTGCATTTAGAATCCAGGAAATATATTAACATTAATTTTTTTACTACTAAAAAAAAACAAAACAAAAAATACCTAATTAATTTTTTTTATTAAAAAATATAAAAAAAAATGTATTTTCGAAAAAAAGAAAAATAATAGTTAATGTTATTACATAATAATGTGTTCTAATATTTTTCCAATTTTTTGAGCAGTGTTTATATTGAACCCAATATCTTTTGAGACAAACAGGATCATATGACATCCCATTAAACTTTCATAATGGATTGTATAGTTTGAAAACAAATATATTCCACCAATTATTAGAACCAAAAAAAGCTGAAAGTAAACAAAAAAAAAAATTTTATTCTTAAATTTCATATTTCGAAATTGTATGAAATTTGGGTGATGCTTGTTTGTTTCTTTTATTTCAAATATTAAGTGCTTTATTATTATTTTCATCCTGAACCTGAAGTAACATCCACTCCCACAAAACTAGTGCAATCTTAACCGATTTATCGTTGTCAGCCGACATCTTTTTTAATAATACTGACAAATAAAATTTTTGACTGAACTGAAAAAGCATGCTCTTTCTGTGTACCCGACCGGAATTAAAATGTTTTTTGTAGAAACAAAAACGTTTTTGACTAAAGCAAAAACGTTTTTGACTAAAACTGTTTTGTTCTTTTTGTGTGCGGCTGGCCTTAATCAACATTTTGAGGATATTTATCAAAAGAAATTGAAAATTCTTTCTGGGTGAATTTAAATTATTATTTATAATTTACTATAATTAAAATCCATTTAGCACAGGAACATGACTTCCGTGGTGGAGGAGCTGAAGCAAAACCGTTTAATAATACAACTTTGTCGTCGCAATTCATGTTTTTTTTGTTTTTGTTTTAAACTTGAAAACCGAAATAATTTGAATGTAATTAATATTCGATTGCTGTTTTGAAACTGAGAATATAAACGTTTCAATAAAATTTTTGTTGATTTTTTTTTTTTTTGTTTAAAAAATAGTTTTTCGTCTACTACGTAGAGTCGTGTTAATTGAGAATTAGTTTCATAACGTCCGTTTTGTGGGAAATATGAAAATACTCTTTTTGTACACTCTTCGTTAATTTTTTGTTCATTCTATTAAATGATAAACGACAAATAGCCAGATTTAAGAACTGTTGGAAAGAAATATTGTATATTGTATAATATTGTTTATAAATGAAGTAACATTCAAAAATTAATTAAAGGGAAAAGAGATCAAAGATATATCAGATTCACCTCAATGTTTTAATTAACTTTCTTTTTTTTTTTCTGGACTTATTTTAATAATATGTACCTTCAATTTAATTATTAACGGAATTATTTTAATTCTTTCGTCACAAATCTGCATGTGTTTGACTCATACTCCTAACTAGTACAAAAACGAATCAATTTGATGTAAAGTAATACTTTTTCGAAATGATATTTATTCTCAATTGCATTGCAAATCCATATCATACATTATGACTTAAAAAACTTGGTTAAGGAACAGAACACCAAAAAATATAAGGAGAACTTAAAAAAATTTAGTAATTGAAGCTTCAAAATCTTCAAAATTTGCAGTTTTTCTTATATAACAACTTAAAATTTAGAAAGAAGTTTAACAGTGTGGCCGAAATGAAAAGAAACTAAGAGAAAAAATAATATCTATCTCCTATCTTATTATTCTTAAGTATTGAAAGAAGGAGTTGAATTATGATGATTTGCATCTTCAAAAAGAGTAAAAGCAAAAAAATAAAATTTGAGATAAAACCAAGTATATATTCAAATATTACATATGGATTAAGAAAAACCAAAATAAAAAAAAATGTTTTTTTTTAATGAACAATATGCTTATTCATATAATAGTATGGTAACCACTTTTTTTTATAATCTTCCGTAAATATTGAAGTATAGTACCACATGCGCGATTTCTAGAACAAAGATATCAATCTTTTTATTGTAGCTTGTTTTAATAACAAAATCTTTTTATTAGGTGAAGCGTGAAGTATGCAATTATTTTAAAAGGAATAAATAATGTACATATTGCACATAAAGAAATAATTATAAAATATACTAATTAATTTTAAAATTAAGAAAAATATTAAAATTAATTCCCGTAAGAAAAGGGTGCCTCTCATTAAATAACTAATTAAATAAGTTCTCTTCAAATAAACTAACTTTACTTCTTAATTAACTAATTTTATTTCAAATAATTATTTCTTTTAAAATAATTACTTTTATTGTTAGTAACTAATTTTTCTAGTTAAACTTTACTATTGATTTTCAGAATACAGTTGACTTTAGTCACACTATTGAAGTTGAACCTAAAAGAATTTTAAAATCAAAACTAAAATTTACCTTTTTAAGGAAATAGGTGTAGTGCTTCTTTATCCTATTGTAATATTATAGATTTTAGTTATTATTGTATAAACTTACCGTTAGGTAGAAATTGAAAAACTTATGAATATGATAGTATTACTTTTGTATACGAGTATAAGATAAGGTAGATAACCTGATTGCGCAGTCAGTGCCAAGTTAGTCATTATTAGAGTAAGCATCATCTTACTATATTAAATAATATATTAAATAAAGTGGATTATAAAAAAACCTATCAGTTATTTAATTAAGGTGATACTATTTTTCCAGAACCTACTACACATTATAATTATTATTTAGTGCGTTGCGTACATAAAACAAGGGTTTTAAAATTCGAAAAAATAAAAAATCTGTTTTTTATTTATTAAGTTTTAATTCTATTACATATTACATCATGGAATAAAGTCTTTTTTTTAACTTACAAATCAAATACAAAGAGTGAGAATAGTTAATACTTAAATAGTTCAAAATAATATTCATTTTTATATTTGTTTTTATATAATATTTATAAACATTTAGAATATTTAGATGCCAAATATTTCATGGACTTTATGTTGAATATTATTCAAACTAGAATCCTTCTTTAAAACTGTTATAAAATATCCACTCTCATTTGGTAGGGTAATATATGTCACATCATAAACTGCTATGAAAAATAATATTCCAATAACTAATACAGTCAAAAATATGGCCACTACAATTCTACAGAAATATGTAATCAAATCGCAAGCACTTGCAGCCATAATACGTACTTCTTATGTGGTTTTTTATATTTTTTATTATAGAATCTGAAATAAAAATAAATTTAAAGAAATGTAAAATTAGATTAATATTATAATGAAATTTTTTTTCTAAATTAAACTTTAACTTGCCATTTACACAAGATGTTTTCGAAGATTAAAATGAAGATTGTTTTTGAATGTATTTTCGTAAATATCTACGAAATAATTTTCACTGTCCAGATTAAAATCTAGATTTTAGTTTGGATTAAAATTTTTTTCTTAATAAAATTATTTAAATTTTGATTTTAATTTAAATTTATATATTAAATGTAAAATAAAGCAAAAATTTTTTTTTTTCGTTTTTAGTTTTTCATTTATTTATATTTAAAAAAAAATTTTTTCTATTTATTTTTTTTTTTTGACAGATTTTTAGTCCAGACTAAAATCAAGATTTTTTCGTTTTATATAACTTTTACACGCACAGTCAAAAACATCCTATGTAATCTTCGAAAGCATCCTGTGTAAATGGATGGTAAAATAATCTAAAAAACGGCTTTTCAATAAAATGTTGGGACAAAAATATTTGGGACGGAGCAAGTGCATTTTTAAGATGAATTTTTTTTTTTAAGAGCACTTGCTCCGTCCCAAACGACATGTAAAAATAGTTTTTAAGAGACTTTCTGCACTTAGCGTTAACCGATTCTAAAAATTTTATACCATTTTAAAGTATGAGGATGTGAATGAATTTTTTTTCTAAATTAAACTTTAAAATAATCTTGAACGGCTTTTCAATCAAATTTTGAGACAAAAAAGTTTGGGAGCAAGTCCTCTTAAGAGGCCTTGGTACCAGTTTGCATTTTTATCCCAAAATTTGATTGAAAAGCCGTTTTAGATTATTTTAAAGTTTAATTTGAAAAAACATTTCATTCACAACCTCAGGAGTGTTTCATACTTTAAAATGATATAAAACTTTTTAGAATCGGTTAAGGCTAAGTGCTCCAAATCAAACAGTTCGGAGGTTGTGAATGAAATGTTTTTTCAAATTAAACTTTAAAATAATCTAAAACGGCTTTTCAATCAAATTTTGGGATAAAAATGACTTTAATATAATCTAAAACTGCTTTTCAAAAAAATTGTGGGGCAAAAAATCAAAACTTCAAAAAAAATTATTTATCGCAACTTTGAATGTAATGTGGTTTTCATTTAAGTTTTTTGTTTACAAATTTAATTTGGTATATTTTTACTGTAGACAGTGTAGACTATAGTTTTTTTTCAATTTTCTCTAAATAACTTGTATCAATTAGTGAGCATTTATAACTAATATATAAATTTAAATCTTCCCTGTATTACTTATAAATATTTTCGATATCCGGAAATGAAGATATCTATGAAAAAAAAAATTTAAATATATAGAGGAATTTAAAAAAATAGCAAATTTTTAGATCTCATTTACAGTGCATTGTACATTGTAGATATTGATATAATATTTTGAATTTTACAATTTATATCTTTTTTTTGCCAAGAACTTAAAACTTCAACGAAAACCTCATCAAGCTATGATATCTTAAAAAAAATTGTATTTTAATTTCATAAGAATTTGAGACCATTATAATTTTTTATTTTTTTTTTTTAATTTAATTATTGTATCATTGTGTTATGGTTAGAGCTACATTATATTTATGTCAGCGTTTATTTTTTTTATTACATTGAAATAAAATTCTTTATTGATAATATTGTATTTAATGAAAATGTGTTTATTTTCACAATTTTATTCCTATGATTTGCTTGGTGCTGATAATTTGTAATGATGGATGTGTGAGAGTGAGGTTCACATTAATTTTTGCTTTTATGTTTGTTTGGTTTGGTCAGCATAAAAAGAGATTTTATAATAAAATTTCAACGACCCTTTTTTTATTTTTTTGTAAACAAATTATTAAATTTTTTTATATTAAGTGTAAAAGATTTTGTAAAGCATCATATATGTATAATGAAATGTATGATATTTAACAATTTTTTTTTCTTCAAGTCAATTATAATTATTATAATTTACTGGAAATAAAAATTTTATGCTTTAAATGTCACAGAAAGAACTGATCTACGATGCAATGCTGATAATTCCGTTCAACAACATTTTTATCTACAATTTTTAATATCATTATTGATTATATTTTGGAGAAATCTTTTACAACTAAGATTGTATAGAAAATAAAATAGGAGTTTAATGAAATCTAAAAGGTTTAGTTGTCATAAAGATTTATTTTGAATAACTTAATCTCTACAACACATTATCATTGTATTCTTGATGGCCTAAAAATAAAAAACATTAATTATTCAGAAACATTTGTTTAATAATAGATACGTACGTAGGTATCTACCTTCTTTTATATAAATTATTATTTCAATATAAAATTTGATTTTACTCCACTTAGGGGTCATTCGGCTAAATTTGATTTATAATAATTTTTTTGTTCCATGTTTTCCCAAAAAATGTAGGTAACAATTTTCTGTCATAAGATCGATTTCGAATCTAGAAAAATAGATGTTAAGAGGCCTTGGTACCACTTTGGATTTTTGTCCCAAAATTTGATTAAAAGCCGTTTTAGATTATTTCAAAGTTTAATTTAGAAAAAACATTTCATTCACAACCTCAGGAGTGTTTCATACTTTAAAATGGTATAAAACTTTTTATGATCAGTTAAGGCTAAGTGCTCGAAATCTCTTCAAAACAATTTTGTGGCACAAAAAAATGGTTTTGAAGAGTTCCGAGCACTTAGCCTTAACCGATTCTAAAAAGTTTAATACCCTTTTAAAGTATCAAACAGTTCGGAGGTTGTGAATGAAATGTTTTTTCTAAATTAAACTTTAAAATAATCTAAAACTGCTTTTCAAAAAAATTTGGGACAAAAAATCAAATCTGGTACCAAGTCCTCTTAATTTAACTTTAAAATAATCTAAAACTGCTTTTCAAAAAAAATTTGGGACAAAAAATTCAAACTGGTACCAAGTCCCCTTAAGGGAAAAAGAGCTAACCTTGGTTACGCTATGAACAAAGTATGTACGTAATAGTTTCTGATTTTTTTTTTTTCAAAGGGCAAAAAAAAGCATAATCTATAACTAAAACTTATAAAGTGTATTATATGGAAGTTGAACTTGAGCTTGAACTAATTATTTGAATCTTGGGGCCTTTGAAAATTATAATAATAATAAAATTATCCCTTGTACATTTTTGCTTTTTAGTTTTCATTCATAAATTCTTTTCTTTTTTTTATAAAATCGGGCGATTGCATTTTCTGGTATTTTTTCACAATTTCTTGCCTGACTGATAAAAATAATTGTTTGTTAGGAAATTTTGCAAGTATCTACATACCTACATAATATACACATTACATATATATAATTAATATCTCACACTGAATTTTGTAAATTATATAATGAAGTTTAGAAAGTTAGGAACTTGAAATTATTTTAATAAATTTTATAAACTTTTTTATATCATAAAAATAAATTAATTTAAATTTTAATTGACTTACAATTTGTATTTTTCTCAAGATTTGTTTTTCTTTTTTACTGAAAAAGATGTCAGCATCTGTCTTCTTAACAATACTACTGTGTGCTGTAATAACAATTTTATATAAATATGATATAGGTAACTTTATATTATACTTCTGTACAGTACCTATCCAATATCATTCTTTTACCTATACTGCTATATTGTACTTTCACTTTCATTTCTCGACATCTAAAAAATGGAAAAGTATTGTTATATTTTATTCCAATATAAATTTTTTGATTACACCGGGGTAGGTGTAAAATATTTCAAAATTTAGAAGATAGTGATCTGGATTTTTCTATATTAAATAAAAAAAAAGCTTTATTTCTCATTGAAAATTCGTTTGCTGGGAAATAATTAAAAATAATATCAATATTAATTTAATATTCGTCGGTCAGCTTTTAACATTTTCTTGTTTTTTTTTTGATGGTCTGCGTCTCCTGCGAAATTTTTAAAAACAGAAATTTGCGTCGCCCGACCATACCTACTTAATATCATAACTTCGGCATTACAAATAATTAAAAAATGATGTTTAAAAAAAAATACTGATTTGAACTATAAAAAATTCCTTTGTATTTTAAGATTAAAACCTTTTTTTTTGTGTTACATATAGGGGTGGATCGAATGTACTACAAAATATTATGTACATATCCATTTTTACTTTGGACATGTTATTAAATCGTTCTTTTCCATTTGTCTAGAAATTTTTAGTTTATTCGAACATACTATTATATACTACAGTCATATGTATATATTGTAAGTTATATATACCTTAAATATTATTATACTAAACAGATGAAGCTTCTTTGTGTTAGAATATTTAAAGTGTGTATCTTTATAAATTCTTAATGCACTTGCATACATATAAACAAGCTAAGTGTGCAGAATTAAGTAACTATTTTATGCAGAAAACTACCTGAGAAATCATTATATAAAAAAAGCATTGTGTACCTATCTACTATGTGCGTTTATACGAACTTGTATTTGTTTTAAAATTTTTAAAGTACAGATAACTTGTGCATATTTCTTTAAATTTTTTTGTGATCAATTCAAAAGTCTTAATGTTTATACTTTCGTGAGGCTTTCTCATACAATGTTCTTAAACCTTTTTTTTTTAAAAATCAAAAAAAATTTTACTTGTGTAACAGCTAACAAAATCCCGTTGAGGTTGTTATTCAGAGGACTGTAAAGTCTTTCAAAATCAAGAATGACTTTCTTCTACCGATGGTTGCAATCTTCAAAAGCATTGATATAAGTAGCAGTTATTTCAGATAAATGTAGAGCAGAATGTTATTTAGATTTGTAGCTATGTGAGGTATACTGAAGAGTTAGCAGAATGAAGTAAACATTCAATATTTATAGCACATGTGCAAGTAGATAATTTAGATAGAAAAGGAACGAATATTTTTAGGAAATAATATAGGAAATATTCAGGGAAATAATAAGGAAAATTTGTAAAAGGATTTCAATAGATAATATGAAAAAGAAGATTTTAAATTCATTCGTTATTTAATCATTGTGAAGTAAAGATGTGCAACGAAGGGCGTCGGTAGAAGTTGGTTGAGTTTCTTGTGTTTGTTTAAAATTTAAAGTAAAATTAGTGAGTTTACACTTGCTTATCTTTTAGTATTGTAGTTTGTGATTTTTCTGCTTTTTACCTTTGCGTTGAACTGGAATGGAAGCTCACAGCTCCTTGAATTTCATTCGTACAGAGGAATATTAAACTAGTACTGGAACGTTTCACAACTAAAATTTTATTATTTCTTTACAGAAATATTACAAGCTTTAATAATATAATTCTAAAGAACAAACGACAAATTCTACAACTTTTTAGCTAAAAAATGTCTTCCAAAATATATTTTTTTGAGAGACATTATAGAATTAAAAATGAGTGTGAAAAATTTATTACAAGGAAAAAAGAAATTATTGTGCTCTCTATCATTTGTGGAACTACGAATCCTAGATTGATTATTTTATTAAGGTAATAAAAACATTAATCCAATTTTTTTTCTTAACTTTTATTCACTATGTACTTTTTTTTTCTTTTTTATATTTAAAAGTAATACAATATTTAATTTTTTTTATATTTATAATATAATAATAATAATAATAATTATGAAGAGAAAAATCACAAAAAAAAATATTATAATTTTTTTTTAACTTTTATAAAGAAAAAAAAAAATAATTATAATAATCATAAAATATAATAAAAAATCAAATAAAAATAAACAATATTGGTTTTTCATTAAGATGAATGGAATATAATACATTTATTATTATTTTTATTGTTAAAGTTTTAATAATAATAATATTGTAAAATTTTTGTTTTTTTTTTAATCATTTTTTAATAAAGTAAATGTGTAATTATTTGTTTTTATTTATATGTATAGTTAATTTTAAATCTAGTAAAGACTATTAGGTTTTTCGTTAATTACGTTAATTTTTTTGTAAAAATTTTTTATATTTTTATTATAAAATGTATAAGAGTTTTTGTATTTAAAAAAAAATTATTATTTTGTGCATTGCTCAAGAAAAAATAAATTTGGAATAATTAGAGTTATGAAGCTGAAATTTAAAACTAAATATATTATAAGTATAATAGCTCTGTGAACTGAAGTAAGAATTTCCTATAATTATTAAAAAAATAATTTCACCTGTAAACAATGCATCAAAGTATATTTTTCATTAACGTACAAAGAATAAAAAAATTTCGACAAAATTTTAATTTAATCCGCCAATTTGTTCTGCTTAATTCATGTAGGTATATATAAAAAGAAAGATGAATATTTATTTCATATTTATATTTATTTTATAAATAAATTGAATAATAGATGGAGACGCAACCTTCAATATCAATGTGACGATAAAACTTTTAAAAAATCTAAATGAAAATAAAAATAATTACTGTAGTATGCAAAAATCAAAATGTAAGTAAAATTCAGAAATCGATTTTATGGTTTTTATGATTTTTGAATTTTTTTTTATTTCAGCCGAGTTTGAATTTTATTAAAAGTTGGAATACTGTATTTAAAATTTAAACAAAGAATCAATTTAGCAAATTAATATAAAAACAAAAAAGTTTTTGTTAAAAAGAAAGGAAACATTGTAAAACATTTTTCATTACATTTTAAATTTTTATTTTATTCTACATTACCACTAAATATTTAATTGAATAATTATAAATTGTTACATTTTTTGTTGTTAATTTGTTTAATAATAATAATTTTAATCGTTTTAATCGCTTTTTTTGTGTATAAAATTTTAATTATGTATATAAATATATAAGTCAAATTTTATTTTATGTTTGTCTGTATTTTTTCAAAAAATTTTCTCAAAAAAAAACAAACAAAAAAATTTGTGATTTCTTAATTTTGAGGCGTCAACGTGAGATTACATACAGCATGTGCTTTTTTTTTGCTTTTCTCTTAATAATAATATTTTTTCCATTCATAAATCGGGTTAAAAACTATTTTTTTTTACATATTATATGCGACATAAATAGGATCTAATTGATCAGCCAAAAAGCCATCACGTAAATGCATTCTCTGTTTTTCCCCACGACTATTTATTGGCACAACACCTAAAAAGAAAAGAAAACTTATATGCTTAAGCATACAGATTGGAAGTTTTGGTATTTTCCCTAGCAAACAAAGTCGATATATTGATTTAAATAAGAAGAAAGTTCAGAATATACTCTTGAAGTTCGCAGAAAAAAATATCTAATACGTATGTATTTAGACTAGGTTCTAGTGTCCTCTTTGTTAGAACAAGCTAAGTTAATGAAGTTGAGAAAATCAAAAACAAATCATAATATCATAAATCATTATTATGTATTATAGTAAGCGTGATAATATCATATAATGCTATTGTTTCATCCATTAGCTCTAAGATTTTCAATTTTTGTTTTAAATAAATGCGGTTCATGCGGTTCATTTTACTGTATTTCATTTGACTGAAAGCACATTTGACTGTAATCCTTTAGAATGTAATTCTTTAGACTGTAATCCTTTAGACTGTAATGACTTTGACTATATCCCCCTTTTAACAGTTCAACTTTAAAACTTTACAATTTAAATACAGTAAATTACAATTCAAATATAACTACAGTCAAATGTACAACCCAAATAAAATACAATGTAATATCTGAATTTAACAAAATTTTCAGAATTTTGTTTTTTCATATTACTTATTTTTAATTCTTTTAATATAATAAAACAAAAAAATCAATAAACAAATAAAATACAATATGTGGTAACAATATTTGATTCTTGTCAGTCAAATCTTGATTTTTTCATATTGATCATTTGATCTAATAAAATTTTTTTAATTCTCTAAATATTTGTTCAATTAAATTGATTTTAATGAATAAAAAAAAAGGTTATTTTAAAGCCTCACCTGGATCAACAACTACAACAACACCAACTATTAACTGATGTTCTTCTAACACTGTATTTGTAACAAGTGGAACTAAATCTAATGCTTCAGACTCGTTACCATCTAATTCAACAACAACGACTAGTAAACTATTCCATGTAAAAACGGCACTGGAAAAAATATTTTTTTTGTTTAATTTTAAATTTAATCTATTAAATTATAAGATTTTTTTTATAATTTACCATTCAGCAACTTTTTTATGACATCGTAATACAGAGTTTTCTATATCAATTGGATGATAATTCATTCCACGTAATGTTATAACTTCATCTAATGCTCCGACAACATAGACAGCGTCATGTAATTCAAGATCCTGATTAGGCCCTCCTCCACTCCCTGTTGTTCCGCAGCCGCCTGTTATAGACATTGAAGATACATTATGTTGTAATTGGGTTAATGAATGTAATGAATCATTATCACTGTCACGACTGGCAATACTTGGAGTAGTTTCGTCTAATATTGAGCCGGCCTGTGAACACTCGGTTCGCCGTAAAAAGCCTAAATATCCCGTACGAGCATATACTTCGGTTGTTGAACCCGTAACTAATTTTGCATTGAAGTGATCATTGTAATCAGTTTCATCACCGTATATTGTAAAATAACCGTTCGCATTATGAGATGATTGAACCCAAATTTCACCTAAATGCGAATCCCCACAATGTCCTTTAGTTTCTGGATTAGCGATAATAACTTTAACTCCAGGAAGTAATTTTCCAGATTCAATAAGACATAAAGAATTCGGAGCTCCACGCTCTACTAGGGCAACTCTATTATTCCTTAATGCTCTTAAATCTACATACACTTGTGCACTTTCCGCTGAGCTTGCTCCCTGAACACATATAGCGGGATTAACACGGCAACCAAATGAAGTAGACACACATCTTGTGTTTAAACCTAAAGCTTGGAATAGTTTACAAAATTGTTGAGTTAATTGAACTCGAGGTCGTTCTTCGGCAACTACTACACAGGTTCGTACACAACGCAAGTCGATATTACGTGATTTTAAAGTTTGTATTGAATTGCTTAATGCTTTCGTACATAATTCGATAACACCATATGAACAGAACGTATCGCGCACTCGGTATTGCGATAATGTTGAAAGCCACAGACTTGGATTTGTTTCAACTTCATACGGAGCTATTAAAATTGAATGATGGCCACTGTAAACGCTAATTAATGTCCACATAGCGAAACCTAAACCACAATATGGGTCTAAGCAAAGAGCTACATGACGAGATGGATATAATTCACAGGCTAGTTTTAAACTGGCACAAACACTGGATAATGATCTAAAAGAAATCACTAATTTAGTAAATTTAATTATTATTTAAAATTGTGTGACTACCTATGTGTGATAATGACACCACTTAAGCGACCACAAGTAGATACGCTAAAGTCCAAATAGGCAGTGGAGTCCAAAGTTGCATTAGCAATTGCAGCTAATTTACGTTTAGGATTATCATCAATATCTAAAATTGGGGGCCAACTTTTTGGATCTATAGAGGCAGCGGCTTCTCGTGATTTCAGTAATTTTATTATTGATTGGGTTGATAAAACAATACCACTTTTAGACACATCAACAATCATTCTTACAGTTGGTAATGTAGTTATTAAATTTTGTGGATGTGGTGGCCTAATTGTAATTGGTATAGCACCTAAATATAAACAGCCGTAAAATGCACATATCAAATCTAGTCCTGGAGGAAATATTAAAGCTGCAATTGGAAATTAAAAATATTTAAAATATTTAGTTAGTTTTAAACTAAAATTATTAATATTATGTTGAAAGAAAATGTGGTCTATTGTAAAATATTAATTGCTTTGCAAATTTGTATCAAACAAAGTTCGTTATCTTCACGCCATGTAGAAAGAAACCAAATGAAGAAAAGTCAAATTTTCAAAACAATTGTTCAGCTATCATAAATCTAATTTTTTATTAAAATTTTTTTTTAAGTGCCACGAAACTTTTTTTTAAACTATAATTCCAATAAATTGATTTATTTTTTGCATGCTATCACCATTTACAATTTAGAAATTCTTTGCTAAATAAACTGAAATCGTTCCAAATCAAACAATTTAATTCAAAATATTCATTTATACCTAGATAACAGTATATCAACAACAATCTTTACAGTTTACATGAATTCTTACCAACATGATCACCAGGTTCAACTTTTCCTCGTTCTTGTAATAAAGCAGCTATTTTTTCTGCTCTCTTATGCAGTTCAGAGCAAGTAAGAGTCTTTGCAACTGCACCTAAAAAATACCGTCAGTTAGATTTTATTTATTTTTATTAAATTAAAAATTCTTACCCTTTGAGTTTAATAATGTGTACAACACATGATCTGGTGATGTATTGGCTCTCCATCTCAAAACCCCAGTAATTAGTTGATGCTGTTTATAATAATCAAGGTAAAAAATAAATTTCATTAATTGTATAAAAACAAACATTTAAGACAACTTAAACGCGTACCTTTCTCTCGCTATCCTCAGACAATCCTATATCACGACCCTGTGCAACAGCTAAACGATTTCCTTGTACCAAATTTCCAACCATAACTGAAGCTGGTCCAACTGATGTGTCTGTAATCATCACACCAGATGAGCTAGTGCTACTAGTTGTTGTTGTTGGTTGCAATCCTAATTTTATTTTTTTTTTATGCGACCGATTTTTTTTTTTTTCAGAATTTGTGCAAAATGTTTGTTGTTTTGTTTTTCGATGAAATTTACAAATTAACGAGCAAATTTCCAAAATGTGTATAATATTTAAATTTTATTTTTGATTTATATTTTAAAACAAATGAATAAATATTCATTTTTTTTAATAAAGGAATTTTTATTTTTTTTTTTATTTTGAATTTGAGAACAAATTTAATTTTTGTAGGTTATACAACGCCATTTTTATTTGCGCATTTTTATAAGCGCGCCATTTATTAAAAAAATAAATTTCGGACAAATGCAACCGTAAATTTTTATAAATGTAATATATATATTTATATTTTATTTTATTTTTATATAGAAATAATATTACAAAAAATTGCCAGCAATGATTTAAATTTGAAATTTATTAATATATATAAAAGAAAAAAATAACATAAATTAAAAACAAATATTACGATAATCCAAAAACCATTTTTAGGGGGTTAGTCAGATATGGTTAGTCAGAGAAATTTTATATAATTTATAATTTAATTTTATTTTTTCCATGGAAGTGTAATTATTTTAAAAATAAGTTTTTAATGAAAATTTAATGTTAGGAATTATGAATGTGCAATTTTTTGTTAATAATATAATAATAATATAAAAAAAATGTGATGTGATTTTATTTTTTTTTTTGATTTTATTAATAAATATTCGTTTTTTTTTTTAAATATTTACACATTTTATTGAACGTTATTTGTTAATTTTTTTTTTTTTTTGATTCATTAGCGAATGTGCAATGTTTTTGTTTAACATTATTTATTTATTTATTTTATTTGAGGCAAAGAGCAGCAGACAAATGGAAATAAAAGAAAAAACATAAACAAATAATTAAAAATAAGAAAAAAACAGTGTATCTAAAAAATTTAGTTGTTAATAATAGTAGTTATGCACTATTATCAAAACAAATAAGTTTATATTTATAATATTTTAAACTTTTTTGTTTATATTTTTTTTTTAAATATTCCCCTTATTATATTACTCATAAAAAGAATGTATTATTTTTTTTTTAATGATTGAGCCAGAAACTAAAAATAACTTTAAATTAAAAGTTCAAGTTCTATTTATAGATCGAATATTTTGAATTATAAATGTTCCTCTTAAGTATTAGAAGAATTAAGTCCTGTAATTATTATATTTTTTTTTTTCATATAAAATTTATCAAGATTATTCCAAAATTTTACCATAATTAAATTAATTCGAATGAAATTTTCAAGTTTTTCTCATTTCGGGTTAGGTACTAGGCCTAATAATTTATGAATTTTATTTGTACATATGTAACAATATTATGTTACCGATATTTTTCAAAATTAATTTATTTAACTAAAAAAAAAAGGGAACTTTTGAGATTAAATTAATAAAAATTCAAAGGTTTTTATCTCTAAAATATTGATATAAAATAAATAAAACTGAAGCTGAACTCATTCAGTTCTACTACTAATAAAAAATTATTATTGAATTATTGTTGAAAATTAATAATGTTTGGATTAGAAGAACTTTAATTAGGTGCATATTTTTTTATGGATATTATAAATTTACTAATATCTATTTTTATGCTAATAAGTTTTTTTCATCTAATAAATATAGTTTAATAATTTTGATGTAAGGTAAGTAAAAGAAATTAAATAAAATTAACTTAAAATAGAAAATCAGTAGTTGTTTATTATTCACATGCTACACAAATTCAAAAAAAAAATAAGGAAAATTGAAAATCCAATTATTTTGTAGAAATAAGAGAAATAAAAAATAAAGAAAAAAGTTCTGATGCATAATTGCTACTACTCTGCCCTCAAGGCAAGAAATTATATCATTTCTTTTTCCTTAAGTTAAAAATCGAATATGCGATCTAATTTTTAAATGATTTGATATTTGAAATTTCATTAAAATTATAGTAAGATTGTTCATTGCTAGGCAACACAAACGCAGATCAAGTAAAATAAAATTCTTAATTTACCGTCTCTTGAAATTAAGATGCTACTTCAGCGTTCACTTTTTGAGTGAAAAGAAGTAATTTGATATTTAACAAATTATTTGCTGCTTAAAATTTTGATCTTTATGTTATCCAAGACTGAAAAATTATTTCAAAATCAATTTTGCTTTCTAAATATGTATATTAAAATTAGATAAAGCAAAATATTAGTAAATAAAGTTTTATCAGTATGATTTTGCTGATTTATGCTCTTGATGATATAAACTTACACAATGCGACTTCATGAAACTTAATTAAAAAAAAATACAGACACTAAACAAATAAATAAATATAAAAGGTGCGATTATTAATGTGAAAAGCTAATGAGAAGTAGCAAGAAATTTTGATATGTGCCGGTCGAATTTTCTCATTTTGTGACCTTAAAGAAGGTTATTGTTAGAAATACTTTTTATAAGGCAGAGTTTTTTTTTTATCTAAAAA
This sequence comes from Hybos culiciformis, assembly GCA_964007475.1. Lineage (NCBI taxonomy): Eukaryota > Metazoa > Arthropoda > Insecta > Diptera > Hybotidae > Hybos > Hybos culiciformis. The sequence goes on from OZ023274.1 coordinate 21,780,443, forward strand.
GTGCGTTTTCTTTTTCCTTGTTAGTTTTAAATAAAAACAAACAAATTAATAAATGCAATTTAATATTTTTTATAATCTATAGACCCAAAGTAAACAAAAAAAAAAATCAAATAATAACTAAAATCCATTTGAATACCTTGATGAATCTCTCTTGGTTTAGGTAAATTTGTTACACAAGTATGTGGACACATAAGTACGTTAGCTGGATGTAAGGATCCTTCTAAAAATCGTCGTCTAGCTTCACATAAATGTATTCCACCCAACGGAGTTTTTGGTAAATGATTTGGAGGCACCAAAGCTAAACAATAAATACCAACTTGATGTATTGAGTCAACTGCTTGAAGAACACGTGACATCCATTGGAAGCTTTCTTCTTCTGAACAATCAGGTCGTTGTTCGGCCACAACACAAACACGTTCATCGCGAAGTACTTTGATGCTGAACACAGCAATACGACCGCGATAAATAAATCGCATTGGTTCCACAGCCAAAACAGTAGCAATTATATCATCAGCATTATGCTTTCGACCCGTGACAGTCATTAATCCGTCACGAGAACCACAGACAAAAACTAATCCGCCAGGACCGAGGAAGCCAAGTAAGCCGGAACGTACATAGTAATCATCTGATAACGTTTTACCAGAATTAGAATCTTTTGGATCAGGATCTTCAAGTAATGGCTGAACTTTAAATGTCGAATTGGAGAGTCCATCTAAGCCGTAGTAAGAAATTCCAGTTGCACCACTTGTTACACAAATTTCACCGACCTAAAATTATAAATTAAAAATTTGTTCATCAACAGGATTTTGTATTTTTTTTAAAGTAATGATAAAAATTTACTTGATCTGTCTTGCATAATACTGGTAGTCCCTCCGATCTAACCACAACCATTTGAGCTGCCGGCATTACTTGACCACAATCTTGTAATGTCAGAGATGTTAATGAATCTTCACTATCAACTCGAACGACACCATGGGATAGAGCTGCCATTGATAAAACACCACGACCTGTTGCTGATTGCACAAAACCTCCAGATGCTCTGCCCGGTCTACGAAGAGATACGGTGAATACTTCTGAGCTACAAGCACAAGGACATATTGCATCGGCTCGAAGTCCTTTTGATTGAAATACGCTTAAAAATTGATCACATGAAGATAATGACCATGGATTAGCACCATCAGCTACTAAAAGCATTCTCAATGATGACAATGAAATATCTTTGTGATCCTTTGTTGCTAATAGGCCCCAGTGTAAATCCCGAGATTTAACCAAGCAGCAAGATGCACGATATTTCGTTATTAGAGTCATCCAAGATGAAGGTCTCAATTTCATCAATGCATATGGAATAAATATAACGTGCATTCCATTCAAAACTGATGTTAAAACAGCATGCCAAAGTCCTACTTCTCGCTTGAAATCCATGACACAAACTATGGTTTCCCCTTCAGTATAATGGCATGCCATAGTAAGCGCCCGACAATGATTCATCATTGCTTGTCGTGTAACCGTTACTCCCATTACACTTCCTTCTTTGTCAGTTGAATATTCTACATATGCCAAAGCATTTTCTTCTATTCGAACGTTGGCCACATTGAAATCCTTTGGTGGCTTTGGAAGATGTTCAGTAACAAACCAATGTAGACGGGGCCAACCTTTCAGTTTAGCTATTTCACCAGTTGATGATTTCGGCAATCCCTTAAGACAAGCCTCTGATGTTAAGGCTACACTTATACCACAAGAACTTAGAAGGAAACCAATTTGCTGGGGAGGTGTATCTGAACTAGATAACGGGAGTTCAATTGGTAATGGCACCAATCCACGAAACATACAACCATACCAAGCAGTAATAAAGCTGTAAATTGTTATTTTTTAAAAATGAGTTTGAAAAATTGTCTTAAATTTTACCTTAACGGATCACTGTTTGGGTAAACTAATGCTACTCGATCGCCAGGCTTTAATGTGATTTGTTCAGGGCCTTTACTAAATACTTTTGTCGTCAGTGCATATGCAATTTTTTGTGCTCTGGACAAAAGTTTTCCATATGTTAAGGTTGTAGTCATTTTTCCATTCGGATCTAAAACTGTCGCTACTGGCGATTTAAATGAATTTGTACCAAAACGTTGAAGTGCTGCTTCTAACGATCTTGGTAACCCAGTTGCAACTGTTAGCTGTTCCCCTTGAACCCTGGTCATAGTATTTCCTTCTGGTTTTGGAGCATTTGGATCTTTAGGGTTAGCAGCAATCTCAAGTTCTATATCGTTATCTTCGTAAAACTCTGGGAGTGGGCGTCGCTTAGGCCTTTTTAAAGTATTCAATAGCTGTTGAATTTTGGCCGAAACCTTCCAACGACCAGCAGTACCCGTATCACCAGGTTCTTGACCAGATATATTAACGTATCTAGTTACTCTATCTGCGCCACGACGAGTGTTGTTAAACTGGGTTATATCAGGAGCAACATCTTAAATGTAGATTTGAAAAATAATTAATTATATAATTAGCTTAAAAAGTTTGGTTGATATCTAAAATCTCGAACCTTGATTAACTATATTTTTTTAACTACAGGTAACCCTTGATTAACACGGTACTTGAATAACACGGTTTCGTTTGATAAATTGATAAATTGTAGCACACCCTTGACTAACACGATATTTTCTAGCACGATTTTGAATTTACACAGTTTCAAAATTCAAAAAAAACCCTTAATTAAAGCGGTTTCAAAATTTAAATTTGTGTAATTTAAGTTGGCTTTTTTTTAAATAAATATAATTCTACATTTTCAAATTTAAACAATCTGAGCTGGCGTTTTTTTTTTATTTCTTTTAATTTTTGAATTTATTTCTTTTAATTTTTGTGTTAAATTTTAATTTCTAGTCTATATATATATTTAAATTTTTTTTGCAATGATTAAAAACTATCAAAAACATAAATAAATTTTTTTTGGAACCAAACTCCATTACTTGTATTGATTGTTAGTCTCGATTAACACGATTTTAATTAACACGAAGTATTCTTGGAACCAAACTACCGTGTTAATCAAGGGTTACCTGTACTTGTAACTACTTGGGTTGAAACGAATAAAAAACTAGTTGTTTTAAGTTATTTTAGGTTCTAAATTTTCGAGCTATTAAGATTCGATTTGTAAATGATTTCTTGAACCAGGAAAAATACTCACAAGGTCGCTGAAACTCCGATATATCAGTGAATTCGTAATTATTTTTTCTATGACCAGCAGGTGGTGATTCCGCACTGGAATCGGAATGTGGCTGAAAATAGGTTTTTTTAAGTTTTAAAACAATGAAATTCTATAGTTTTATAAATCAAAAAATACTCACAGGTGGTGGAGGTAAATTTTGAGGTGGTCTACGATCTGAAAAATTTTTATTTTGTTGATGGCCACCGACAGAAGAATCACGTATTGGAGGTTTAATTTGTTCACGAGAATTTGTTATATGGTCACGTGGATAATTGTATTCACGATCGGGAGTCGATATACGTTCTTCGGGTATCGAATCGTCATCTGTTGTCGAATCTAAAAATTAAAACAATTTTAAAGTTAGTAAAAGAATTTAGAAAAAATATAAAAAAAAAATTTATTAGAAAAACTTACTATATCATGAGATCTACTTAGTAGAATATTGTCTGAACGTTATAATAAAAATTAAAAAATTGTTATTCCAAATATTTGGTCTTTACAATATGATCTGATTTGGAGAGAAATGTTAAAAGACAGCCAGATAGAATCTGAAAGCAGGCTAAGAAAATTTATAATCCACAGCCATATGGGGCATTGAAGTAATTTTGTTTATAAAAATTTTTGGAATCAAAAGACTGTGATTCGAAAATCATTTGAAACATTGAAAATAAGTTTCATAATTCAAATAATTCTTTGTTGTAAAAATTGTAGCTAATTATTCATTTTCACTTCTCATTTCGAAGCTTATATCCCCTTTCAAATCCAGCTGGACCCAGAGATGTAAAATTGCATCCTCTGTTACAGCTTGAGTTAAAAAGGGTTCAATTATTTTAAATCAACAATTTCAAGAATAATTTTTATTAAAACATGACATTTTTATGAAGATTGATATTTAAAAATACAGTACAATTTTATTTGCATATTTTCCTTATGTGGCATAATATACTCTATTCTAAACATAAAAATTGAAACCCAAACAAAAAAAAATTTAATTTAATGGTGACATTTTACATTTACAAATTTTGTAACATAAATTTTTTATATCTAAATATGAATGATTTTATGAGATAAAACATTTTTATCAATAAAAATGACTTTTCTATATGGTCGGTGGTAAGCTGTGTTTGTTAAATTGTAATTTTAATATATGTACATTGGCAAACATTATTTAACTTAGATTTTTATTGTTACAACAAGCTTAAGTTTTGGCTTAAAATTAAAAAACAGTTAAGTAAATAAAAGCATCTTTTGCAAAAATAAATAAAACCAAAAAGTGCAAAAATATGTTAATTTTTTTGTTTATTTTTATTTTACACATAAAACGTACTTTTCGTCGTTTAACTATAATAATGGGGTTACAAAATATATCGAGTTGTCTCTGAATTATTAAAATTGTTTAGTTGTTGATAGATAATCACATTAACGTGTTATTCAGCTAATCAAGTAAATATTAATATATATAAACAAAAAAAAATTGAAGATCATGGACTTAAATCCAATTTCAAATAAAAATAAGGCAGAATAAAAAATTACAACTAATAAATTAGAGATAATCTTATCGCAATTACAAATTCTACAAAATAACATTTTCTTGTAGAAGCTTTGTTTATTCCTTATGATATGAAAAAAAGAAATGCAAGAACTTCAATTTCATCTATCTATCAAGTATTGAAAGTTACAATTATTTTATTACAAAGTTCTAAATGCTCTAGCTTTAGGCTATAATTTTTAAATTTAAAAAAAAATTTCTACAATTACTTAGAAACTTCAACTTTGATTTCTGATAAAAAGAAAATGTGATATCATTTATTTTACCCGAAAAATTTACTTTGTTTTGATTTAATCTCACCTGTGTCATCCTGATCTCGGTCTGGGCTACGATTTAATACCGAGCTACGTTTAGATGGCATTGGTAAACTTGGTTTAGGCCGATTTTTTAATGCTGCCAATGCTTGTTGAACAGCTTCTTGTCTCACTTCTTCATTTTTTTTTATTAAATTTATTAAATGATTTATATTATTATTATTTTTTTGTTTTAATGGTATAATTATTTTTCATTTCAGTTTGGTTGATATCGGTAATTAAAAAAAAATTTATGATTTTATGATAGATATTTAGTTTTTTGTTTTTAATAGGTATTATGATTTTGTTTTTTAAATAATTGTTATTTGTGTTAATGGTTCAGAAGTGATGATGAAAGATGATGGTGTTGATGAATGGTGATGATGATATGGTATTGATCAAAATGATGTAAATATTATTAAAGAAGAGCAATATAATTGTAGCGAAGCACACAATGGGTATGATCGATAGCACAAAAATATTAAACATTTTTGATGGTCAAATTAAAAAAAAAGAATTAAAATATTTTTAATTAGTGAACTATTTTAATATTATTTTTATAAATTCTACAATTGAATACATTTATAATAAAAAAGCCAAAGCAAGCAATCCATTAACCCTTTTCGATCCATTGTTACATCAGACATCGTATTCATTTTTTAAAAAGGTCGGAGTACTACCTGCTTACAACAATTGTATCTCGTTTCCAATTATTCAAGTTAAAATTATATGCCTATCAATGGACTATAAAGGGTTGAAAAGGACTGATTAAAAAACCTAATTACATAAGCATGCATGAAAAATTAAATTGCAAAAACAGTGTAGTAAGCGTGTACAAATATGTGTGAACGGTGAAGATGTTAATATTAAGAGTCTGTTCGTTTATTAGCAATTATTTAAAAAATTTAAATTATTGAGATTATTTAAAAATCGAAATAATTTTATATAACCCTTTCCGACCTGAAATTGAAATGCGATCACAATTTGATGAAAATTAGTGTACCTAATACTTACAGCTCATGAAGCCGAAAAAAAAATTGTTTGTTCCCTAATCCTTGTAAAAAGGACACTTATTTTTTTATTGCACCGGTATTTAATTCGAAAATTTCTTTAGTAGGAGTGCGTTCCATAATTATTTTTGTATTAAAAATAGAATCTTCCTTTTATACAAGCGAAAAAGGCCCCATCGTAGAAATAAAATTTATTTGAGATTTAATTTTGTTGAATCTGCTAAGATCATATACTTCTTTAATTTTAAAATTTTTTATTTTTTAACAAAGTTCCAGAAGTCAATATTATTTCAAAATGAAAAAGAAATGTTTGAAAATAATGAAATAAGCACAAAAATAAAAGTAATTTTTTAGCCGACTGTAACAAAGTGTAGCCGAATTTAGTAAAATGTCAATATAAAAAAAACATACATAAAATTATAAAAAGTATGGTTAGAAATAAAATAAATAAAACTTTTTTGCAAAACATATTTTTTTTTAACTAATTAAGAGTTCTAATTAATATAAAATATAAACCCATTATTTTCAACATTCAATAGCTATTGTATTCTAAACTGACCATATTTGTACCACTCATTGTGGTACAAATGCGGTACATTTTTAATTATTCGCAAATACATATCTCGAAAACGGTGCGTTTTTTAGCATTTTTGAGGTAGCCCAACCGTAGGTGACCATCAAATCAACTTTTAATTACTTTTTAAAAATCAGTGGAACTTGAAAAACTATCAAAGGTTACTGAGACATTGAATTTTGAAAAATATAAATAATTTATTAAATTTGTTTATTTTTTGAAGTTAATAGTTTTTCAAGTTCCAGTTATTTTTGAAAAAGTAATTAAAAGTTGATTTGATGGTCACCTATGGTTGGGCTACCTCAAAAATGCTGAAAAACGCACCGTTTTCGAGATATTTGCGAATAACTAAAAATGTACCACATTTGTACCGCATTAAGTGGTACAAATATGGTCAGTTTATTGTATTCCGATTCTGAATTTAAGACCACTTAAAAGTTGTCCTATAAAACGAATTGTTATGGGAAGTTTTAAATTCCCCTTTACAGATTTATTAAAAATAAAATTGAATTTCGGAACGATTTTTTAGAGAAATTATTCTGGATATAGGATTTTAGCTGTCAAATCGCATCGTTTATTATTCAAAATACTTAAAAGTAGAATCCTATTCCAGTTTTAGGGAAAATCGTAAATAATGGAACGCACTGTAAATGGTATAAAAAGATTACCATCACACAAAAATATTAATGCTTTGATGATGATTATTTGTAAACTTCAGCTTTTTCGGTTTTATATTGGAACCAATATAACAGTTGCAGACTTATGTTTTTATACTTTTTATTTATTTATTTAATGAAAATTATTTAGTAAATAATTGCCCTGAAAACTTTTAATTTAAAAATATAATACAGTAAAAAATTAATATTATGTCATAGTCATAACGTTAGTTAGCAGGAAGAAATGCCCAAATGTATTATAGTTTTTTAGTTTCTGACAAATGCAATTTAAAGTTTTAAAAATACTTTAACTTAGTTACTATTGTGTTACTATTGTGAAAAATGCATTAATCCGAAAAACTTGATTTTGTTGGTTGGTTATTTCTTCCAGCCAATCAACGATAATTTTAGTTTTGTTGTTAATACAAATTAAAAAAGAAATTAAGTTTTTTATATTTTTATGTAATAAAAAATCTATTGTGGTACTTTAATTTAAATATTTTACAACTATTAAATGAGTATCATAATTTTAAATCAAAATCTACTTAGTAGTAAGTTGTAAAAACTTCTTAATTTTTTTTTATTTTCTGTACTGCAAATCAATATTTCAATTTTTATTATTAAAAACCGCTGAAAATAGTCTGTAGTGATATTTTTTCGAAAATTTAATTAGCAAAATCGTTTGAATTAAATGTATAAAATGAAAAAATTTTACACAACATTCAAAAAAAAATCTTCATTTTAATCTTCGAAAACAGCCTATGTAAATGGGGAGTAAGACATTTAGCCATGTACCAATGTTGTTTCACAATCGGTACAATCATTTAGTTTTAGTATATTAAATAATTGAGCAACGCTTAAACTGAATTGTTAGTTACACATGATGCAATCTACGGTAATCCAATGATTTCTACCACAATATCTACTTAAAAATGCTGCCAATGTCATTTTATGGCAATTATATTTTCTACATTTATTTTGTTAATTTTACTTCGAATATTTGGATTAATTACTCTTTTTTTTTTGTTATTCTTACAAAATGGAAAATTTTAATGTATTTTGAGTAAAGTAAATACGGAGGAAGAAAAAGTTTCTTATTTTTTTGTTTTATTCAAATTTTTACCACTAGTGTAGCGACTTTCATGTCTTCCTAAACGTCGATTTTGACGATTTTGTTGCTGTTGTTGCTGTTGTGCTTGCTGATGCAGCTGTGCATTTTCTGATGTGCAATTACTATTATTACTACTACTATTTATATTACTATTCTTATTATTATTATTTTTATTATTATTATTATTATTAGCTGTAACGTTTCTACTATTGCAATCGCTATGACTATAATTAGTTGATGATGGTTTTAAATTACCATCATTACAACCAGAACCACTTATTGTAGTACCCATAACCGAATCCATTTGATTTTTTGATGTTTCATTTAATTTATTATATTTATTATTACTAATATTATTACTGTTATTAGAACTGGCACCAGTTGACATAATTGATTTAACAGCGGCCCTTATTGCACTTGGTGCTAATAAATTTTGACAAGACGGTATTTGTTGTTGTTGATGTCGAGTTGATGGCACTTTTTGAGGACTTGACGATAATTTTGTTGTTGTTTCTGTACTTGATATGCTTGATGCTGACGATTGCTGCTGTAAATTATAATGTGGTTGATGTCTGGACGACAACATTGGAGATTGGGGAAGAGAATTTGATGATTGCTGCTGCTGTTGTTGTTGTTGTTGTGGTTCTGGATAAACTGCCGACTTATAAGGTTTACATCCTTTAAAATTTGATTTAGCTGCTATTTCAGCTGATAATGCAGCTAATTGACTACTTAAATCTATTGTTTTTTTTGATGATTGTTGTTGTTGTTGTTGTCCATGAATAGGACCAGCTATATTTTATGTTTTATTAATAGTGAAAGTGTGTACATATTATGGCATTATGGTAATGTATTTGCGGTTTTTTTTTTGCAGAAATTAGGCATAATTATGTTTTATATAATTTTGTTTGATTTTTTATTTGACAGTGCATACATTTATATTGTGTGTTGTTGATAAGTTGTTCAATAATAGTAGTATTGTGAAATGTTTGAAAACAAAATGTAAAGAGAAAGAAAAAAAAAACAAAATAAAAACAAAATAACGAAAAAAAACAGAAACAATTATATTTTAATTAGAATATGAAATAATAAGAACTTATGACATAAATAGAACTTACAAAAATCTATTATTAATTTAATTTTATTAATAAATTAGTGAGTTAGAGAATTAAGAGTACAAAAACATGCATTTGTTGATATTTTCCTTAAAAAAAAATTGTCAAAATTACCTGATTTTAAATTTTTGGTTTTTTCACAAAGTTTTTTTTTTTTTTTTTTTTCAAATAGTTACCTATGTAAATTCTTGAGAAAATATTTAAAATTCTCGAATTTGTATTATGAAATTTAGGCTAATAGTGCCACCTTAGTTTTGATTTTAAGTCCCATAAACATAAATCCCAATTACAAACTTAATTTTATTTCTTTTTTTTCTGAAATTTAATCTTTTACTCGATTCAAGTGCATCAAGTGTTTGGGTTAAGAAATTATATATGTATTTGAATATAAGAAAACAATACTTTGATACAAGCAAATAATATAAGAATACAAGAAAAATATGCTTGGATGCAAGAAAATAATATTTGATACAAGAAAATAGTACTGATACAAGAATAAAATCATTGATACAAGAAAATAATACTTGATACAAATAAAGTGGTCATCTGGCTTGAAACCACTGCATCCTATCCATGTTATTTTATCTATACAATATTTTTGCATTAATTCTTTAACACAAGATAATGGTTGAACAATTTTTTTTTATTTTTTCTTTTTACAACAAATAATAAATAATACTAATATGTTTACTTCCGATTTTATTTTATTTTTTTTTAACATGTTCCCTATTAAATATTTTCTATTTTATTGAAAATGTAGTTATTGACCTTTTTCTTGAAAGAAAAAGATAAGTCGAAAATTAAAAAAAATAACTTAAATAACGAAATAAAAATAACAAGAGAATAAAGATTTATTGACTTTTTTATTTTAGAACTCTACAATATACAAAGGTGCTTATTTGATAAAAGAAAATAATCAAAAATAAAGTAAATAAACACAATCAGTCGAGTTTGTGTTGAGCAAAAAGTTTGAAAATTTAAGATATAGTTTTAAACATTGAAGTTAAATTTTGTAATTACCTCAAAGTGAGTGGCTGATGCAGATCATCGCTTTCATAAAATTTTAAATGATGATAAGACATTCTAGACACACTATGTGAGTCAAATATTGAGAAATTTTATGAATCAAAAATTTATCGAACGAACTTTTCTATTTTTGAAGTATCGTAATTTGATCTCGACGACCCATTTAGAAATAAAAGGTAATTTAAAATGTTTATCAATGTTATTGTTTCAAATGAAATCTGTGGTTACAGAGCGAAATTGAACAAATATGGCTATAATAAACATTTAGAACGCAATCAAAAGTTTATAAATAATATGGCTCTTTCGATATCAATGTTGCTATTTAGCTACAGAATTAATAATAATGATGTGTTATGACTTATGATTATAAGAAAATATCCTCGATTTGCTATTTCATTCCAGTTTCAATACCCTTTCTTAGAACGGTCAATACGATTACAGCAATTTTGAAATTAGGAAAGATTTTTTTTTTTAAACAACTTAAAAATTAACACAAATTCCAGTCCGAACCCACAACCGTACATGCCACAGGATAAAGACAATACCACTACACCATGACGGCTGACTACTTGTTTTGCCTCAAATGTATTTTGAACTTTTGAAAAAACTTTAACTCAATTTTGACTTTAAGTAACATAAAAATAAACTTTTAAATCTGTAAAAAAGAATAATAATTATGATAAATCTGATATATTATGACACTTTCCGACAAGATCCAAAACCAAATAATTCAAAGTAGAACTTTAGCAATATTGTTAAATTATTTTAAGGTTCTAATCTACATCATCCTTATCTAAACGCCCTACAATCAATGTTAAATTCTTTTTTTATTGAATTATCTTGATTTACAACTTCGGCAGTTACTATATCTGGTCACAGATATTAATAAGCTCATTTTCTAATTTTTTTTACCATTCTATAATAAATTTTCAAATGCACTTTTGTTTCGTTAAAATTATGTAGCAATTTAAAAATGATTTTTGTTGTTGAAAAATATTCTTAGTTATAATTAAACTGCCGATGTAATTGGATTAAAAAAACAAATTTTTTTTTCTATATCGCGGAGTTACAATTTTTTATGCGTATTTATTTTTCGATGAAACAATTATTATTATTAATATTTTTATTTTGTGTAATTCTTATCAATGCGCAGCATTCAACAAATGAAGAAGAAAATGAAGATAAGAATCAATTTCGTGAATATTTAAAAATAATTAAATCACAATTAGATACGGAAATTGATCCTTGCAGTAATTTTGAATTATTTTCATGTGGGAATTTGAATAATGAAAATAGAAGAAATTATGAAGATTTTCGTTCTGAAGAACTAATGTTGTTGGAAGTAACTGATGGTGGTGATGGTGAAAAAATGAATGAATTTGAAATGAAATCAAAAAATTTTTATCTCTCATGTAAATATGGTAAAAATTTAACAAATTTATTTCAACAAATTGATAGTTTACAAGAATTAGAAGAATGGCCGGTACAAAAAAATGTCACAGACGAGAATATTGCACGTTTATGGGGTGAATTAGCTATACTAAAAGCAGCTGATTTAATTGAAATGACAATGAGAAGTAATTTTATATAATTTGTTAATTTTTTTCCATAAATGGTTAAAATAGAACATTTTTTATTTAAAAATGTGTATAATTTCTGTTTTGGAAATAATAATAATTTAATTTCATGTCGAGAATCATAAATTTTTTGCTACTTCAATAATCCAAGTAATTAGTTGTCTTTTAATAAACTACTTAAGTACCTATGTTTTCCTTTGTCATAAAGAAAATTTCATCGTCGCGACTGAAAATATAAAAAAAATTAATATTTTATATATATATATACATATTCTCAACTTATAGTCCCAAATCGTAAGCCAACAAAATGTGTATAATTATTCTAGTAAATTTACAAAGCCTGCCATATAATGAAACTTTTGATTAGAGGAGAAAGAAAATGATATGTTAGATATAATTATGCTCATTATACGAATAAGTCTGATTAAAATCCGTACTAAAATAATGATTTAACTTTATTTTAGGTAACAATGAAATATATTTAATTACGAATCATCGTGAAGAAAATATAACTGAAATTATTGAAATGATGAAAATAGTTGGTTCATCATACGATAATGCAAATGAAGCTGGTAAAGGGCTTAATGAATTTTTATATCAAATAAATACGATTTTTGAAAGTTCTAAGCTCGAACAATCAGTTCGGCTTGGACGTTTAACATCATTAAATGAAACAATTACCAATTTTGATTGGTATCAATATTTCAAGACATTTAGCCAGAGTCTTGGTCTACAATATGATTATATGGAACATAAATCTGTTGAAATTGGTAATCCGAGACTTTTACAAAAAGTTATTGATTTAATGAGCGTTACAAATTCAAAGACAATTGCAAATTATTTATTATGGAAATATGTTCAATTTGCTAGACGAATGAAATGCTATGAATTTAAATCCTATATGGCTCCGGTTGTATGGAAAAAACTATGGAAAAAATATTTTAATTCAAATGATAAAATAAATGAATTAAAAATATTGAAATTATTTGAGAAATCATATCACGAAACTAAAATTCAAATGCGAAATCCATCAGATGAGATATTTTATAAAATAATACACCCAAGAATAGATTTATTAGAAAAAGAAAATGAAGTTTTATCTGATTTAATAATGGAAAAATTTTATGGTTCAATTCAAGTGAATCAGACAATGTTTTATAGAAATGCGATTCAATTTTTGGTAGTTATTGGAGAGAATTTTGTAAAATTTGGATCAGAAGGAGATTTATTTGGGTTGTATATGAGAATGTTAATGTCTGGCTACATAGATTTGAATGCAAAAAATAAGCCAATGAATTATTATTTTTCAACTGAACTTGTTGACTTATGGAAAAATGATTTTATTAAACATGAACTACCGAAAGATGTAAAAAAGTTAGAATATTGTAAAGGCTTGGAATTAAACTCTCAAGAACAGTTAGAATACTTGAAAGTATTTGGCGCAGTTCAACAAAGTTATTTTGAATATAAAAAATGGTTAAATGAATCTCATCAGATGGTAAAAATGGAGCAAACTATTTTAGAAGAATTTAAATTGACTCATGACAAAATATTCTGGATAAATTTATTTCAGAATCAATGTTTAAAATCTGATCAAATATCAAATACCTTTAAAACCACAGCTGAATACTCAAAAGAATTTTCGAAAGCTTTTGAATGCCCAAAGTCAACCAAAAACTCAAATAATGATTGTAAGATCTTAACATTAAGCTCCCTATTTTAGATTTAGAAAATTTGTATTTCAAGAATATTTATTTTTTTTAATTAAAAATCTATCTGTTGTAGTATGGAACTGAAAAAAATGTGTTATTATTGCATAATAAATATTTACCTCGAGCTTACTAAATTTTAATTTTAGAGGTTGCTTGTGGAAATCTTGGACATGTAATGACATAATTCGTACATATAATTATGTATTTTATATATAACGTGGAGTGAAAATTTTTCCTTTTTTCTGTACATATCACCTATATATACTACTTAGTGTTCCTGATTTCTCACCTTTTTTAAAAGAAAGCACATATTTGTTTTCTCGAGATTTCTAGAGAAAATAACTTATTAAAATAAAAAGCTAATGACTATAATATAAACTGAAATTCACATTTTTATTGTACAACGTAAAAATAAATTCAATTTTTTTTTTGTTTTAAAATAATGTTTTAAGAAACACAGAGCGTCCAAAATTGAATCCTCCCATTCTCGTTCTTTTTTTTGGTAACAAAATCTTTTGCAATGGAAAAATTCGCAATGTAATTAGTTATACTATACTATCGGTAATTCTCCGAATTATTAAGTATGAAACAACAACTGAGGTATACTGAAATATGAAACAATTATGAAAAAAAAAATAAAACTAATAGTCTAAGAGCTCGCAACGTTTTTGGCACGTGATTTTAGCAAGGCTCATTTTTTAAAATATTGTTAAATGCTACGGTGCCGGACCCATAAGGGTAGTCTGGCTGTCAGATGACGTTGCGTTTACCCGTGGGAGCAGATCCAGGTAGGTCAAAGAAAAAATGCAAAATTACGTGATAATAGCACGATTTCTAGTTATGTCACTTGTTTGTGCTTATTATATGAAATGTTAATGCATCATTGCCAGACGGCTTCGGAGTTGTTAAGACCGTGCCAGACCTTGATTTATAACAAAAAAAAACTTCAATTTCACGTCATTTTAGCAAGGCTGAAATTTTTATATGTTATAGATTGGATCTTATATATACTAAATCCAATTTGCCAGACGGAAATACCGTTGCTAAATGGATGCCAGACCTATGTCATTTAAAAGTAATTTGTTTTTTTCATGTAATTTTGCATTTTTTTTACCTACTTGGTTCTGCTCCCACGGGTAAACACAACGTCGTCTGACAGCCAGACTACCTTTATGCGTCCTGCACCGTAGTATGGAACATTATATTAAAAAATGAGCCTTGCTAAAATCACGTGAATTCTTACGTTGCGAGCTCTTGGACTATAACAGTGTTGTAAAAAAAAAAGTATGACACTGATCAATAAGAAAACAGAACACAGAAAACAGAACGAAAAAACATGAAATGAAGTCAATCAAAATTACATTGAAAAAATCAAGAATTTTGACACCGAATCTTATAATTTTAGGCTGCAAGGAATCATTTTCTTATTTCGGTAATACCTTGACATTATTTTAAATAAATAGTTAATTTTGATCTTTGAAATATTTTTCGAACCCGAAAAAATTTATAATTTGATAAATGTTCAGTAAAATTTTTTTTTCGTATACATATAATAAATATTTACAGGCGCACTTGTAAATTTATGTAGGTACATACCATTTCTGAAAAAAGCAAGAAATAATAAAAAAAACATATGTGAGACTCGGGACGCACGGAAGAAGTGAAACTTCATGGCAAGTAGTATTTTCTGGGAAGGCTAAATAAATATTTAAAATGGCCAAAAGCCAAGTGCATATAATAGCTGATAATAGTTGATGAGTTAAAGGAGGTTTATCATACAAAAAATTATCGGTTGGGCATGTACGTTTGAATAATTGAAAAAAGAAAAAACAAAATGGCTAAAAAAAAACTTAAAAATAAAATAATTTTTGGAACGTAGTTCCTTATCATACGCTCTTGTGGAAAAATTTATTAAAAATTTGAACACTTTAGTGTCAGTACATAGTGTCGGTAGATGATTAACAAAAAAAAAAAAGTTAAAAAAAATAATTTTTTTTTTTGACTTTTTGAATTTTTTATTTAAAAATTATTTAAATTCACTATTTTGAATTTTTTATTTAAAAATTATTTAAATTCACTATTTTGTTTAATTTTAATTTGTTTTAATTTTAAATATATTTTTTTTTTTTAATATAAAACAAAAAATAAATTTTCTTATTATTCGATATTTTTTTATTTTTTAATTAAAAAAAATAAACTCTCGTCGCTTAAAGCTTTTTTTTTTGATATTTTTTTTCTCTTTTCAATTGGAAGTTTGAAATTGGATATTTGTTTCGCTTTATGTTGTTGTCTTGTCGCTTAGTGCAAAACAGTGGTTGACTTTATTATGCAAAATTTATTAAAATGCATACAGATTGATTGGGCATACACCGTCGTACGAATGAAATGAGAACTAACTTAGAAACTGGATTTTTTCATAAAGAAAAAAAACTAACTAACAGCCTTTCCAAACTTATTTTCTTATAATCTTATGGTTATGATAAATTAAAGAAATCCGTTCGTGCTATAAAAAAAATTTAGGTATTTAAATATTTTTTAGTTATTTTAATAAATAAGTCGTTAATTTTGAAAGTGGTTTAAGTCCATTTTCCAAAAAAAAAAGTTAATGATAACAATAAACACAATCCTATATATTCTTTTTATTTATAAACAATTTTAGTCTAATATCATTAAAATCGCTTTGATTTTGACACTTGAAAATTAGCTAGTTAACAAAACGGAAAAAAAATAATTTTGATAGTGGTTTAAGTCCACTTTGTTATATCTTTTCAACTAAACCTCTGGAAGAACCGATTTATAAAAGATTAAAAAACGCTCGTGGTGAACCTATAAATTGGTTAAAAATATGTTGGATGCGATTTTTAAAAATTGAACCCTATAAAATGTTCTATAAAACATCTATGGACGTGGATACAGAGTTCTTAATTTATTACCTCGTCGGGAAAGACCAAGAAACTTTAATAATATCAAATTAACACCTTTATATAAAAATGTACGCCCCATTTCAACTCTTAAGGACAAGGACATGATGGAGTTATTAATGTATATACCTCCTATACATCACACAGAGTGTAAATGAGGAGAAAGAATAATATAAAATAATTTAACTATTTTAATTATTTAAATGAATGTTATTTTAATTTTGTAATAAATGAATTAATACATATTTGTGATTCTTCTAATCTTTAAATAATTCTTTTTTAAGATAATTTCTTGAAATTATTAATTTGAAAAAATTAAATAGTAGTAGAAATTTTAAATATTTTTTTTTTGATGTTTGTAGAGTAGTTAGTAGATGAATGTATTAACTCTATTTTTAAGAAAACGAACAGCTTTATTACTAGATACAGATTTTTATTTATTTAAACCGAAAAAAATATATTTAAAAATTACATTTTTTTCGATTTAAATAAAAAAAAAATCTGTATCTAGTTATGAAGCTGTTCGTTTTATTAAAAATAGAGTTAATACATTCATCTAACTACTCTACATACATCAAAAATAAAATATTTAAAATTTCTACTACTATTTAATTTTATAATAATAATTTCAAGAAATTACCTTAAGAGCCCTCCATGTGAAATTCTCTTTTCTATTTTTTTTTGTTTTATTTTACAGAAAATAAACGGCCGTGAAAAATGCGACAAAAATTGTACGAAAAATACCTCTACTAGAAAATCACAAAACTATATTTGAATTTTATTTCTGTGCAGAAACTGTAATTTATCAAAAAAAATTAAAAAATTCTTAGAAATAAATGAAATTAATTAAAAATTGTTTAGGAAATTAAAGAAATTCAAAATTCCAAGTCACCAGCCCTGGAGAGTGGTATTTTAGCGTTTGAGATTTTTTATTATCTTTTTCCTTTACTTCAGAATCCAAGCAAATATGTTCAAGTTTCCAAAAAACTCAAAATTTAAAAAATCCGCCTCACCTACCCTGAAGCCAGTTATATACTCTCTAACATATCAAAAAATCACTTCAGTCTAGATTGTAGTAACCCTACAATAAAAGCCAAACTAAGACCAATTTTTTGCAATTTTTCACATTGAGGGCTCTTAAAAAAGAATTATTTAAAGATTAGAAGAATCACTCAACAAATATATTGGAGGTATATAAACTTAATTAAAAAGAAAAATTAAATTATAATAATATTGAACAAATAACACAAAGTCGACTTATGCACTTTTAAAAACAAAAAAGTAATTTTACTGATTTTGAAAGTGGTTTAAGTCCATTTTAAGCTCTCAAAAATAGCTTCTTTTGCAAATAATGTTTATAAAAGGTATTACATTTTATAATCTAACATGTTCAAGGTCATAAAAACATGAAAGCGACTTAATACCAGTTACCAATATTTTTAAATCAATTCAAACACAAACCCTTAAATATCTCAATACAAAAACAAATGGACTTAAACCACTTTCAAAATAAATGGCTCAAATATTGTGTTCTTTGGTTTGCATTAATAATTAATAGAAATAAAACTAAAAGAATAGTAAACATCCAATGAAATTTATAAAATTAAAATCCAAAATTCTATCAAAGTTATCTATCAATATTATCTGTACAAAATAATTCCGATGTTTCACATCTATCAAACGTCCCGCCGCCTCTTGTATTTTTTATTGAACTTTGTATGAAAATTGATAAACTTAAATTTTATTTCAATTTATAAAATATTTATAAAATAAAATATTTAGTAAATATTAATTTTTTATTATTAACTAATATTTTATAGTTCAAATAAAATTTAGATTTTCATACTAATTTCAATGTTAATAAAAATCTTGTATAATTTTGTCAGTTGTATTCGCTCGCTTGTATTAAGCATTTGAAATAAATAAATAAATAAATAAATAAATTATTTTGCCAATATAAAGGCGCTATTCGGTACCAAGGCAAGTCAAGTCGTCTGCCGGCGTTAAATATTTCGATACTTTGCCATTTTGGCTTATGATATTTCTTTTTTTTTGTGTTGCAAAACAACAAAAACAAAAAATTTAAATTTATAAGTATTCACTTATTTAAATCTCCAAATAGCGACTCCTATGGCGAAAAAAGGCACATACTTATGGCTTATGGGTGAAAACAAATGTAAACAAAAGAGTCATACTTAGTTAAATATTCAAATAGTGCCCCAATGGCGAAAAATAGCACATACTTATGGGTGAAAAAAATTTAAATAAATGGGTTGTCAAAACAGTCAATATTAACGATACCTGTTAATTTTTTAAAGTTTAAATAATGAGTCGACGCCGTCGCATTTTATATGATTTGATAAAATGTAAACAGTCCCTTTCGCGGCAAATAAACAGTCCCTCTCGCGGCAAATAGTAAGTTTTTTATTGAACGTTGTATGAAAATTGATAAACTTAGAGTCACAATTTCTAAATTGAGGACGTAATTTTCTGCATTCTGTATAATCTGCTAAAATCAACTACTTATAAAATAATATTTGGCTGACTGAAATCAAAAACTTATAATAATACGTGGCCGACCGAATTTTCTTACCCGTTTTTGCCGCTTTTTTCTTTTCTATACAATTTTAGTTTTTGAATTCACTATTCACTTAAAAGTAGACCTACAAATTTAGTTTGTTATGGGAAATTTAAAATTTCCCTTTGCAGAATTTTAAGAAGTAAAATTGAATTTGTGAACGGCTTTAGGACAAAATTATTTCATTTTTTTAAATAACAGCAGTAAAATCGTGTCGTTCATAAATTAAAAAATCTGGAATATTAAATCCGATTTCAATTTTTTCAATAATCACTAATAAGTGAACAGACTCTTAGTTTTAGCTTTTTGAATTTTCGATGTCAAAAAAGATCTTCGAAATTCGAAAAAACAGTCTAAAATTGCTCTTTGAAAAAGGTTTCTTTAAATGAAAAAAAATGCAAAATTAGAGAAAACTGGGAAAAGTAGAAAAAAGTTTCTTTTTAAATTAATAAAATTTTGAATTGATAAAAAATGAAAATTACTTATATGTACGCTAAGGAACTACGTTCCAATCTGGTGTCCCATGA
Organism: Hybos culiciformis; assembly: GCA_964007475.1. Classification (NCBI taxonomy): domain Eukaryota; kingdom Metazoa; phylum Arthropoda; class Insecta; order Diptera; family Hybotidae; genus Hybos; species Hybos culiciformis. The sequence goes on from OZ023274.1 coordinate 21,800,285, forward strand.
CAGCTCTTTTGTTTTTTTTTTTGTAATTTTTATTTTTCGAATTTTTATTTTAAATTAATTAATTCACTTATAGAATATTTTTATATAATCTTTTAATTATTTTTGATTAAATTTTATTCTCTAATTTTTATTTAGAAAATTAACAAAAAAAATAAAAATAAAAAAATAACAAAACTAACCCGGGTTAAAAAAAATCATGGTGTGAACAGCAATTTTCAATTGAGGAATAACCTGATTTAATTCATGAATAAAATTCTTAGCCTATTAGACATGACGCCGATCGATTTTTTCGACGGCGACTAGTTGATTTTTGTCCTTCGACTGCTGCGGCCAGTCGACTTAAAATTACTTGTTTTGGGGGAATTCGGCGAGTTAGAAAAAAAAATTGAAAATCAGCGACAACTTAGAGATAAAAACATTTAAAATTTCTAAAATACTTTTTAAGCTCAAAAAGTTTAGTGGCATAATGGCTTTTAAATTATTTCAAAATGGCTAGAATTATGGCTGCATGGCAACACTGATTGCCAGATGATTTCTACTATATTTTAAGCTGTAAACAAAATTCGGTTACAACTATATTATTAGCGACAATAATCTATGAAAAAACAGCAGCGTGGCTTAAATCATGTTTTCTTTTTGTTGCCCGAAAAGTTTAACCTAAAATAACTTTTTCAAATATGCCTGAAAAATTTCTTGTTTATTAATACTTCTTCTGAAAAGGAATTGGAATAAAAATATTCTACATGCATTGCATTAATGGAATTTAATGTCAAAAATAATTTATACTAACAACTCAATTACAAATTACTTCAAAAGAATCTGTTTTAGTTAAAAGAGCATTTTAAAATATGCCTGCAAAATTTGACATTAGTATTTCTTCCGAAAAGTAATTGTAATAAAAATATTCCTCCTGCATTTTATAAGTGTAATTTAATGTCAAAAATAAATTACACTAACAAACTAAAAATTACATTAAGAAAAATTAATATCAAAAATAAATTTTCTACACATGCACCTAGCATGTGGAACATTTTTATTCAAAACACATATTGTATTCCAAAAACTTTTTAAAAATCAACACTAATAATTAATAAATGAATTTTTTATTTTTTTTATTATTGTTTAAAATAAATTTCCCTTTCAATCGAAAACAAAAAATAGTATTTTGGACTTTTATTCTGAGCCAATATAGAGTAGGTTATTGCGCTGATAAGCTTCATTAAGTTGCTAGCGGTTGTCGGTTTTCTTTTTTTTTCTTTTTTTTTACAATAGTCGTCACATTTTTGACAATAATCGTCACATTTTTGACACTAACATTTTTTTCACTCTCAATCACAATGCTCCTAAAGAAGTTTCACTTCAAAAAAACTTAAATTTAAAAAAATTTAAATCTGAAAAATCACTTCAGGTTCAGACTAATTTTCTTTTAATTTTTGTAGTACTAATTACCACATACATGTTAAAACATAAATATGTTTTTTTAATGTTCTCCATCAGGGATGTCATACTTGAAAAGTGATTCAGCGGGAAAAAATTATTAAGAAGCTAAAGTAAAATAAAATGTTCGTAACTCAAAATGTGTGCCTTCCCACTGGTTCTTATAAGAAACCAAATGTTTAGATTTTTTTTACTGGTGTTGGTGGCTTCCCGAAGAACTTCATTAAAGGTTTAACATTTTCTATTAATTTGAAGGTGAAACAAAAAATAATAGTTAAATTAATGTCATTGAGAGCCAATTCAATTTAAAGATTACCAAACTTACTTAATTTTTTTTGAAGTGGTAATTAAAATAGTAAATTAAATTATGCGTACCGAAAGTTGATCGGGAACCCTCTTGTCTGGTTTTTTGTCATTAATATAAAGATAAAAATTATCGAATTAAGTGCTGGCGGGAACTTACAAGCATAAGCGGGAAGCGGGAATAATGTAGTCCAAGCGGGAGTTTCCCGCCAATTGCGGGAGGTATGACACCCCTGTTCTCCATCAAACGTTAATAACTGAAAACATATATTAAAACTGACAATAAAAAAATAACCCTGTCACAACCCTGTCACTTGATACTTATAAAGATTTTTATTTCGCTTTATTCAAAGTTTTTACGTTTTGAATTTTGTAATCGGTATTTTAATTTTGGTGTTTATGACATAATCTGTTGCAATCGACATACAAATACGTACCACTAAATATTATTACTTGACAACCGAAGCTGTAAGGATTTTTTTAACTCCAGATTTTTCAGTTTCTTTTACTTCAATGAGAACTTATTTTACAAAATATAAACTTTATAAGACCAGTTACAGTTTCAGACGCATATTTTTATTAATATTTTTTTTTGTTTTTGATGAATTTTATTATACAATTATCGTTTTAAAGTTTTTATTTATGTACACAATTTTTTGTAAAACGCTTTAATTGGTTTTAAATTTTTAATTTCTGAATTAAATGAATATGTTTTTCTTCTAAAGAAATAGAATTTTAAATACTAATTTCAACAACTATAAATTAGAAGAACATTTTTATTTGAATTTAGTATTAAAATCTTAAGCAAATATGTTAAAACTAATATTTTTTTATATATTTTTCATTTTTATAAAATGTAATTCATCAGAATTAAATAATATTGATGTCAAATTTAAGGAATATGTAACAGAAATTATGTCAAATATGGTAAATGTTAACTATTCTTCGAATTCTTGTAATTTATCATATTTGAATAATTTTTTATGTGGTAATATTGCTGAAGGCGAATTTATGGATTATCACAGATTTTCTGAAAATAATTATTTATATGAATTTCTAATTCATCAACCTCAAGAAACTGAAGCCGAAATTAAGGCAACAAATTTTTTCAAATCTTGTCAGAGCGAAACTAAGTATAGTGTTACTGAGTTCATTAATGTAGTTCCAACTCTTAAGTATATGGGTGAATGGCCAATTAAAAAGAATTTATTATTCAGTAATGCAGAATTATCAAAATTGTTAGGTGAAATAGCAAGTTATGGTATTCAAAATTTTATTCATATTGGAGTTAAAAAAAAACAAATAACAATAACATCAAAACATCTCACTGAAACCAGAGAGCAAATTGAGAAAACTTTGAAATTAATGAATGTGTCATGCGATGAAGAGTTTATTAGGAATATTGAAAAACTTACTAATGAAGCCAACAAAATTATTGATGAAGAAGAAATATTTGTTAAATTGCAATCATTGAGTGAATTAAAATCCATTGTACCAAATTTTGATTGGTATATTTTTATTAAAACGTTTACAAATAATTTGAAATTAAATTATGATAATTTTATTAGTAATCCCGTGATGGTAACACCTATTAAATTAAAGAAAATTACTGAATTCATTACATCAAATATAAATCATAGTCATATTGTAAATTACTTAATATCCGTATATTTAAGTTTCGGGCTAAACTGGAATTGTGAAATGTTTGAAACAGTTTATCATCCGATAATAATTCTTAAATTAATGAATTATTCTTCATCTGAGGATCGAAAAATAAATGGTCAGTGCTTGAACGCTTTTTTGAGTATTTATAAAGAATATCATACGGATATTGATGATGATTTCGAAATTGAAAGTATAGCAAGACGTGCTTATATTAAAATAAAATTTTTAGAAAATTCTGAGAATTTGTACACTAAAAGTGCCGTCGAAAATTATTATAAAAATTTTGATGTTGATGAAAATTCATTTCATAGAAATAAAATGTCTTTATTCCGGGCCAGTCTAAATGATTGGATAGTAAACCATGGAGAGTTTACTTCAGATTTTGGTAAATTAAGCGTAGCAATGGAAAACGGAATCGGTAATGAAATCAATGTAAAAGCACATAATAAGCCGTGGATATATTTCATAGCAACGGAAATATTTAGCTATTGGCAAATTATAATTAATATCAATGAGAATTTCGGAAAGAGAAAGTTTACACGAGAAGAGTGCAACGTTTACGGGCTTGATGAGGACAAGAATGCAGAATTTAAAAAAATAGTATTAATTGTTGATTACACACTTAAAACAATGTCAACAATGTTGAAAACGATCAATGCCAAAGCTGAGCAACAATATTTAGAAAAATTGGGATTGAATCATGAAACTTTGATGTTATTCGCAATTTCTCAGCAAGATTGTATAAAAAATGGTAAAAAAGAATTAAGTGAGAATTTAGCGAAAATTATGATGCAAAGAATTCAAATTGATAAACACAAATGCCGAAATGGTAAAAAAGAATGTGAAATTATTTAGCTTAAATCTTGACAAAAATTGCGTTTAATTGAAATGTGTTTTTAATTAATCAGGCTTTTGATCAAAATAATATTATTATAATTCAAATAAATTACATGTGAACAAGAAATAATAGTTTTTGCGAATAAATATAATATTTTTTTTAAGCTTTAGGATTGATATTCAATTGCATTGAAATATTTTTGTTTTGTGAATCTGAAGAAGTTATTTTTAGGTATGTACTTATCAGAATTTTTCTTTGGTTGAGGAACAAAATGCATTATTTTATCTTATGTAATAGTCGCAAGTATCGTAAAATATAGCATAAAATAAATGGCTTTTGCATAAGTACGATCTTTTAAGTTAATCTAAGTTAATATGGATATAACTACTTGAATAAAATAATAAAGTCAGCTTTATCTAGTTCTAAAAAAATTCAGTAAATTTTGATTCCTGATGTCAACTTTAAAATTTTTCACATTTGAAAAGCTAACACTGTACCACAACCTTAGTATTATTATGATTTATACTAAAAATTAAAAATATAAAAAAAGCAAGTAAAGAAGTTTTTGTCAATCCTTTCGGCTTGTTCGTGACTGTTTCATTTATTTTATAATAAATTTTTTCTCTGTTGAGTTAATGTAAGAAGTCGAATCGAAATGTAGGATCTTAAGAGTTGACGCATTTTTTTACTTTTAACTAACGGACATACATACATTTATTTTTAAATGGATTTGTTTTTTTTTTGATATTTTTGTTTGCATTTTTAAATTTTGTATTTTAATCTTAAGCAAAATTCTGTTAATTTAAGATTTTTTTATACAAACTGAAAATAAAACTAAATACGACCGAATACTCATATTTGGAGATAAAAGTGTTAAGTTAATCCAAAACCGTAACAATCAATTAAGCCACAAGCCTGTAGAAATTATGAAAGTATAAAAGTATGAAAATTGAATCTAGAAAAGTGAAAAATAAAACAAATAAGGTTCCTATTGTTCAACAAATTTTATTTTTTATATAAAGGTTTTTTTCAAATTTTGGTTAGTTTTTTAATCCAATTTACAATATTTATCTTCGTCATTAATTTGACATTTAAATGTTTTTCCAATATGATTCTTAAGTAATTTTTTCACAATCTCTTTGCTTTTTCTTCTGCTACTACTTTTGTGACTACTTTCAAAAGTTTCACATTGTGATTGTGTCCATGCTAACCAGAAAAGTTTTTTCGGACATAAATCTATTTCTTTTAATTGACCAAGTTCATTTTCAAATTCATCTTTATGATTTTCAATCCATTCCATGTAATTTTCGAAAGTAATTAAATTTGCTGAATACAAATTCACAGCATCTAATGTTATATCTTCCCCATGTACTTCACCTGGATAAGTACAATTTTCTGGAATTTCATAATTCTCCCACGGACTTTGAATTTTAAATATCTTTGACCAAAGTTCAGTAAAATATTTTATAAAATAATAAACAATTGATTTATCCATGAGTTCAACATTCACATTAAATTCTTTCAGCAATTTAACAGTGGATTTATGTCCAGATAAACTTCGATAGATATCTGAATATGATGTATTTTGTAGAAAATCCTTGAAAACAGTTGTATAAGCACTAATAACATTTTTATGATATGACAAAGGGTCAAATTTCATTCGAGAAAATACACTTTCAACTTGTTCTGAATAATTTCGATTTAGATGCTCGTGAATTTCAATTTTCTGGGGGTTAATATAATTTTTTATAATATTCAATTTTGACTCATCCAAGTTGGAAGAATTATAAGATCGTTCAAATATATCTAAAATTTTTAATTTCCTTTGAAAATAACGATTTTGGAGTTTTGCTGCTACAATTGATCGAAACTCTACCATATATTTGGTACAATCATCAGATTTTGTTTCTTTAATGATTTTCCAAAGCATGTAATTTATCAAGGTATTTGAATCAGTTTCATGTAATACGCTAAGAATTCGCTTGAGCGTTTTTGGATTTTGTATCAATATTTGTCTTTGATGATTACCCTATAATATTTTAAATAAATTTTTCTGAAATTATCATTTTGTTTACAAGGATATTTTTAGAAGTACTTATTAAGAATAAAGAAAATTATCAGCAGCCTAAATAAATTTATCAGTAGTACACTGAAGGAAAAATATTTATTTGGGTCCAGGATGGAAGTACTCCACGAGGTTTTTAAAATAATTTTTAAATAATGAAAATATAAAAAATAATGAAAAAACCAGTTTTAAAAGGATTAACCGAGAATAAATATTTTATGATGTAGTTCTTACTTGATATCCAGTAAAATTAAAATATGTCTTAAAGTATTCGTCCCAATCTAATTCCGGCAACATACTGATAATTTCTGATTCATTTTCAAATGTCAAATGCACTGATTCCAATGAAGTACTAAAACAATTATTAATATCATTTTGAAATTTTTCCAATCTATCACCTATGTCCATAATATCAACTGTTTGAAAATCATCTTTCATTACATTTAAAATTTCTGTAATATTTTCTTTAGATCTAGCAGGCTTTATAACTAAAAACTCATTATCTGGATATTCAATTTTAATTGGATCAGAATTATGATTGGCTGCTATTAAGCCCAATAATTTTGGTAGCAATCTGACATACTCATCATCTGATGCATATCTTCGAGTTGGAAATGTTTTATAATCTTCAATTTCTTTAATTTCTTTAAAAATATTCTTTAAATCACGTTGCATACATGATTTCATAAAATTTTTCAAATTCAATTCTGATTCAGTTTCTGGTTCTTCACTCAAAATATATCGATCAATTATATATAATTCATTTAAATAACTTGGCTCTGTTTTATTTATACCTCCACATGCATATTTTTCGAAATGTTCACACGGTTTAACTGAACTATCTAATCGATTTTTTAAGCTATCAAAATTTTCGGAAAAATTTCCCTTTACATATAAAATATATTGTAATGAAATTATTATAATAACATTTAATTGATTCATTTGATAATAATATTCACGTATTAAATTCATTTTAATCTAAACTATCCGTAAGCTAAAATTAAACTAAAACATATTTTGTAGAAAAAATTTTTCGGAACCAAACGTTTTATAATAATAATCATTTTTTCAGTGCAATTTTTTAATTTAAAAATTTCATGCACTAGGTTGTATAAATATAATTCTAATTCTAACAACATTTTTATATTATGATGATGATGTTTTATCCTTCTTAATAATAATAATAATCATAATTAATAAAAAATTGCTATGTAAATGACTAAAATTACGTTATAAACAAAAATATCAACGAGAGAATTATAAGCTTTAATACACGGTGGGTTTTATTATTTTAAGACTATATTTGTAAAATTTGAAAATTTATTAAAATTTATTTTTTGTTTTTAATATTTTTCAAATTAAGTTTACATTTTATTTATTAATTTTTGGGATGTGCTAAAACTTAATATATCCACCGTTGTGACATTTTCTAAACTTAAAATTAATTCAGATACTGAGCATTAATTGCGGATTAAAATTTTGAATCTTATAAAAATACCATAATTTAAAAAATAATTTCTGCAGTTTTTTGTAATATGTACATTTTTTCAAAATTGAGTCTTTGATGCCATTCGATTTTTAGGTATTTTTAACCAAAGATTCGTATTCATTTTTTTTGTAATTTTCAAACTAAAATGTTAAAAATTCAAAGCAGCGAATATACAAAATATTCTTTTATTTTTTGTAAGCGAGTATATATAAGACTTTTTTAAAATTAGCATTTATAGTAGTAAAATCAAAATTGTGAAGTTCCTCTTGAAAATGGTTTCTGATGTTCACTTTTCAGCAGCGTTCCAGCTTTAATAAAATTTATTGGAATAAATCATAAGTTCAAAGAAAATTATTTATTCAATAAAAGAATGTTCAAACTAAATAAATAATCAGTAATTTTTTTACTTTTCACAACGAAATTAACTCGACAGATATATTTTGAGAAATAATTTTACAGAAAACGTATGTAAAAATTTATTTTTTGTTTATTAGTTTACACGATGTACTAAAAAAAAAAAATATGTCTAGTTAGGAAGATAATCTAATATAATATAATGAAATTCTTCTCTGATTCTTTGTCTGCCTGTCTTTAATACTTCTAACTGCTTTCAAACACAACACAAAACGACATTTTCAAATTTCACAGACGGAAGGGTTCAGGTAGAAAGCAAGTTAAGTTTGAATTTTAGACAAATCGGATAATTCATTCTAAAATTATGAGAATTATGTTTTATTTAATCAAAATTAGGAGGAATTTCTTTATCTATACTAATACGACTTCTGTTGCAACTTTACAAAACTATATTGTTTGTGGTTTGTGGCTTTGTGCATTCGTTTAAATTTTTTTTTTTTTTGTCGGTAAAATAGAGTTCAGTATTGGATAACTTTGCTTTAAATTATTGGTTTTTATAGCCTCATGACCTGACCATACTCAATAATGGTAATGGGCTTATTACTAGTGTCACTAGGCTGCAGAAAGAGTAGTAAAGTTTCGGCAAAGTATTATTAAAAAAAATGTAATGGTTTTCGCTATTTTTACGAAAAAAAAACTATATTTTTTTTGCTTTTTTCTACCATTACTTACAAAAAATTTAATATAAACTAAAGTGAATATTGGTGGAAAAAGTTCAGAAATGACCCGAAAATTCAGGCTTTGAAATTTTATGATATCTTTGTTATTTAACGAAATATTGGCAGTTTAATATTCTTTTCCTGTTTTTTCTGGTTTTACAAAAAATTGCTGATTCTTAAGATTATCTTTTTTGAATGAAAGTGTCACCTTTATCCAACAACACTTTGTACTACAATTCTATGAAGGTGTTAAATTTATTAAGTAGTAGAAAATAAATTTATGATATAAATTTTTAAAAATTTCATAGAACGTTGCCTTTAAATTTATTAAAGAAAATATTAATATATTTTTAAAGCTTACACAGGGTTAATAATAAAAACGTTCTGACAAAAAAAAATGGCGCCATTTAGTGAGCTTTGATTTTTTTTAAATATAATAATTGAAGGCTTAGTATAAATGGATGTTATAATTACATGATTTCTTTTTATAGTTTTTATAAGATTGAACAGATAATAGAAATTTCTGGTTGATGCAATGCATAGTTTTAAAATAGATGATTATAACTTAAATAATATGTAGGTTGAAGAAATGAAAATAGATTTAAGCTTTTAGACCATAAATTTAATATTTAATTTTTGTAATTTTATTTAAGAATTCAACTTTTTTTTTGAGTCAGATAAATATTTGGATATTTTGATTGATAATCACTATAACATTAAAGTTTCAAGCTTTTTTGTGAAAAATTAAATTTTACATAATTTTTTGGGAACTTAGTCTTTTTTTTAAATTATTATTTTGCTTTATTTTCTTTCTTGTGTATAACTTATTTGTATACATTCACTAAAGTTGTGAATTGACTTATACATACCTATATTTTCTGTCCATCTGATTCTTAATTAAATTCTTAGGAACATTTATGATTTAAGCAATTCTTCATTTAAATTCAATTTTATTTCTTAAATTTATAAGTTAGACAATCTTTATATTTATATTTATAGCTTAAAGAAACTTTATATGTTTCTTTCTTGTGTATAACTTATTTGTATACATTCACTAAAGTTGTGAATTGACTTATACATACCTATATTTTCTGTCCATCTGATTCTTAATTAAATTCTTAGGAACATTTATGATTTAAGCAATTCTTCATTTAAATTCAATTTTATTTCTTAAATTTATAAGTTAGACAATCTTTATATTTATATTTATAGCTTAAAGAAACTTTATATGTTTCTTTATGTTTTTCAAAATATTCAATTTATTATTAGTTATATTAGTTACGAGGACAAATCGTTAAATATAAATATTAAGAGCCCTCGATGTAAAATTTTTAAATATTTTTCTGCTTTATTTTTTGCAGTTTTTTTTGTTTTGTTTTATAAAAAATAAACGGCCGTGAAAAATGTGACAAAAATTATATGAAAAACATCTCTAGCAGAATTTCAGTGAATTTTATTTCTGTGCAGAAACTGCAATTTATGAAAAAAAATTAAAAAATTTATAGTAGATTATTGTATATGTTAACTAAATTTGTTATTAATTACGAGTTCTGTACACACAAAAACACATTGACACGAGTCAATACTTATATCACGAGACCGACGGTCGAGTGATATAAATTGTCAAGTGTCTATGTGTTTTTGTGTAAATACAGAACGAGTTGTATAACAAATTTTGTTAACATATCCAATGTACTGTTTTAATGTGCATGTGTAAGGTAGTTGTAGTCTATACATTTACAATGAAAAAAAAAAAACAAAAGTTGATATACACATTTTTTTTTTCATTTTTTGTTGGTATTTGTCTGTATTGAAATATTGTGAGAACATGATTTCATTACTTACGCTTATGCATCTAAATGATTTCATTATTCACGCAGATGCATCTAAATGATTTCATTATTCACGCTGATGCATCTAAATGATTGCATGTGTATTGCCGCATATAATATTCCATTTAGCGATCTAAATTCTATATTACTAAATACAACATACCGACCACATGCCCATTAAAATAATCAAATGAAATTAATTAAATATTGTTTAGAAAATTAAAGAAATTCAAAATTCCAAGGCACCAGCACTTGAGAGTGATATCTTAGTATTATTTTTTTTATTATCTGTTTCCTTTATTACACAATCTCAGCAAATATGTTCAAGCTTTTCAAAGACCAATTTGAGAAAAAAAACTCGAAATTTGAAAAATCCGAATCAATCACCCTGGAGCCAGTTATATACTCTGTAACATATCAAAAAACACTACAGTCGAGATTGTATTAATCCTACAATCAAAACAAAACCAGAATCAATTTATCACAGTGAGGGCTCTTAATTAAGAATTTAAAAATGAAACAATATTGCCAGGAATTTTAAGGTCAAAGAAGTTTACATACAACTAGGGTTCCCAGACGTCCTCCTTTTTGGGGAAAGTCCTCCTTTTTGTTAGTAAAAAAAAGTGTCCTCCTTTTTTTTTCATTATTTCGCATTTTGTCCTCCATTTTCATTATTATCCTCTATTTTTCCTCCTAAGCTAAGTTAAAACATTTAAAAGAAAACAACTACACAAAAATAAACAAAACAATGAGTAATGTCGAATATAATTTTTTGTAAGCTAAATTTCATATTAAGTAACTGACTGAGAAGATACTTTGAAACAATGTGATATTGATAATTCAATTCTGTTCCTCTATTTTATATTATTATTTAAATGAGCCCTGCTTCATTAATATTCGAACGCCTTATTTTAAAATTTTTATTCAAATTTTTTATATATTTCTTGTTTTTTTCTTCATAAAAATTTTTTTTTTTTTCAGTTAAATTTAGTATAAAAAATTTATTTTCCAAAAGTATGCTTTTTCAAATTTTTTTCTGAAGCATCCCAGAAATCAGTATTAATGCCATTTGTCAGCCTGTATTTCTGCGATGCTTCAAAAAAAAGTTGGAAAAGTAGACTTTTCGAAAAAAGTTCAAACAAGATTCTTTTAATTTAAATGAGAATAAAACTCAAGAAAAATAAAAAATCCATTTTAAAGTAAGGCGTACGAGCAAGGCCTTTTATTTGCATCTCTAAGCGTCCAAATCGGTTTTTTTTATCAAAAGTTATGAATTTTTAATATTATGGGTTTTTATGAAAAATGCTAATATTTTTCAACCCGCCCTTACACTAAAGATTACACTAGAATTGATCTAAAAAAAAAGGATGGGTCTATTTTTTTCCTACTCTTAAAAAACCCTGAAAGTTTTATTTAAATCGGAAGGGGTCGGGTGCAAAATTTGAAAATTTTGATCGTTTTGGCGTGAACATATATATTTTTTTTTGTTAGGATGTCCTCCTTTTACTGCGGACAAATCTGGGAACCCTACATACATACAACGAACTTTTAATTAATTTTGTTTATAAAATTAAAAATATTTAAAAATTAAAATATTCTTCGATAACTGACTATGATTATTAATTTTGTGTTTTAGTATTTAGATTTAGAATTTTCAAAGTACCCTCGTAAATAGAAAAAAGGTTATCATCCAGCCCATAATATTTATAGATTAAAAAATTCAAATTTAGAAAATAAATAAGAAACTTTTAGTATAAATTAAATTGCTGATTTTCATACAAATTATGAAATATAAAATTATTTATAAAATTATAATTTCTCTAAATTTATTTCTTCTCGGCTTTTGTGAAAATAATGTAACACAATCTTTGGGATATTTTAGAAATTATTTATTGGAGATAACGCAACAACTTAATATAAACGCTGATCCGTGTAATGATTTCCAACAATATGCTTGTGGTAATATACGAAACTACAAAGAGATACCATTGGAACAATATTCAAGTACTAAAAAAATTGTTCAGGATTTTATTTTACATTTCGAGCCAAAAATTGATGCAGAAAAAAAATTAATTTCATTCTATAAATCATGTCAAAATGTGCCAGAAAAAAATAAAATTTTTCAACATATTGAATCTTTAAAGCCTGTTCATGGTTGGCCAACTTCTAATGCCATAACAGATTCTGAATTACTAAGTATTATTTCAGATTTATCAAGTATTGGTATAATGGATTTAATAAAAATTTCAATACCAAATAAAAATGAAATATTAATTGAGCCAGTTGAATCTAAAGATTTGAAGAATATTAATAAAATAACTGAACAATTACAAGAGTTTGATGAAAACCTTACCAAAAAGCAAGCCGAAGAAATTGGTATAAAAATATATGAATTTCTCGATAATTTGGATGATATATTTGATGAAACTCACAGACAACATGAATTAGTTGAAATTAAAGATGTTTCAAAATTAAAAGAGCATGTTGAAAATTTTGATTGGGATAATTATTTGACTGAATTTGCAAGTAACTATAAGCTTGATTACACTCAACTAAATATGACTATCAGATTGAAGCATACAGAATTGATAAAAAATGTATTAACTTTTATTTTTCAAGCTGATCGATTAACAGTTACAAATTATTTAGTATGGAAATATGTTAAACTTTTCAACAGCTTAGACTGTGAAGAATTATCTCCTTATTTTTTACCAGTTTTGTTAAATTGGCTATGGAAAGAATATGTTGACGAAATTGATGATAATAAGCACCTTAATGTTTTACAATATTTTGAACAATCTTTTGAAGAAAATCGTAAAAACTTAGCAAACCCTGAAGATTTTGTACTCTGGACAGTGGCAAGTCGTAAGAATGTCATTGCCAATCACACAAAAGCATTAAATGATGAAATAATTTCTGAAAATTATTTAAACTTTCATATTGATGAAAATTTTTATTATAATAATTTAATAAATATTTATAAAATGATAATTAGTGATTATATTAAAAATGGATCTAAAAGTAAATTTAATAAATTACAGAATTATGTGAAACAAGGATTAGGTAGTTCAATCGATGTATGGTCACATCATAGACCAATTTTATATGATTTTATAACATTAAATCGATTACTGTGGGAAATGGTATTTCAAATTGATTCACCAATTCCAAGAAGTGAATTCAAATCGGTAATGGACTGCTTAGATAAAATGATACAAACTAATGGAATGGAATTATTATCAATTGGTGATAAAATTGATTATATTTGGAGTTATGCTGGCGTTAAGCAAAGCTATTTGGATTACAGAAATTGGCTAACTTCTCACAGCAGCACATCATTTAATGCTGAAAAAAATGAAATACTACAAAATGAAAATAATTTCAAGAATTTAACTCTTAATTTGAATAAATTATATTTTATAGCATTGGGTCAGCATATGTGCAATAATCAAAAAAATCACGAAACTAGATATTTTCAAATTGTATCTCATTTGTTAGAATTTAATAATGCATTTGAATGTCAAATTAATGATAAAATGAATAATAGTTTTGAGAATTCTTGCAAAATTTGGTAAATTTGGTTTAATACTTATGGAACCGAGAGAAAACTGCATCATTTTGAATATGTTTTTGATCGAAACTTTGTTATATATTATGTATCGATATTTGAAATCATAAAAATTTTTTGTGTCAAGCCGGAATAAAATAAGTTAAACAAAGAATTGCGAAAAATAAAATAATACAAAAATTTAAATTTTCACAGAAATCGTAATAATATTGATTTTCAAAGCATACTTACAACAATATACATTAGATTTATGCATTTATTGTGTCGGATTTGGATGGGATCAAAAAAAATTTGATCTGTGGAATTTGATCTAAGAAATTATGCAATTTATATAATAACAAAATAAAAAAAAAATATATTAAAAGTAAAAGAAGGAACAGTGGTTAATAACTTTTTTTTTGGTGACTTTGACGGTGAAATTTGTGCATTTTTGGCAAACAAACCACTGTTCACAGTTTTTTTCATAAGTACGGCAAGAAAACCATGTATATAATTATATTATCTTAAATTTAGTATATCGATGAAATTATGTATTTTTTCATGACAATTCACAGAACTTAATATTTGGTTTTATCTACAAAGCTTCATCGAAACGACAAAAAGAGAAGAAAATCTATTGTTGCTTATAGTTTTGCTCGAGGAAATAAATTCAAAGTCTTCAAATATCATTGCAAAAATTCTATCATGAAAAATTCACATCTAATTATAAATTTTTCGATGATTTTACTAAAGCTCGATCAAGTTTACTTGTTATTTGCAAATATTTGAAAAATTAATTGCAATTTTTTTAACAAATCATCCTTAGCTTGTTACAATTCCTCGATATAATTTATTCTTTTCTATTTATTAACCCTTCAAAAAAATTATATTTTTAGAGAACTCTTGACCCCAATTTTTTCCATACACAAAATATGTTTACTTCCAAATCAGAGATACCCATCTTTATTGAAAAATCAAATTTTCATAGTTTTAAAGAAAGCGTTTTTTTTTTTTTAAATTCAACATATTCAGGCACGGTGGGACATAACTTGTAAAAATTTTAAAAATCACTAATTTGCAAAAAAAATTACAGATAAGATAAAAAAAAAATTTAAATATATTTGAATTGAGTAATAATTGATCTTCTATTACAAAAAAAAAAATTAAAATTAAACATTAAACGAAAAAGATTTATTAAAACGATACGATCTCGCCTAAATTGGTCATAATATAATTTCAAGAAAAAAGTTATATCTTTTATTTAATCAAAAATAAAAATATAAAAAGTTAATTCTTTATTAAATGTTGCCGCCTTGATCTTTATTTTTTATTTTTGTTTTTTTTTTCTTTATTCTGTTGTAAGTTTAATGAAAATGGTAAATTGATGAAAATGGAAAAAAAATTACTTATTGATAGCATAATGTTATATTCACATTAAATTTTTAGATATTAGAAAAAAAAAAAAAAAATTGCGCAAAATGAATTAAACGGATTTCAAATAGATAATTGATAAATTATTATTAAATTTTTTTATTATTTCGATTAGTATTTAATATTTTATTATTATATAATTTTTTAATATAAATTTTAATTTAACCTGGATTTTGCTTTTGTTTGACTCAATGAGACTGAACAAAAAGAAATTAAATTATTAAAAATCTGATGAAGTTTTACCAAATAACAGAAACACTTATTAGATAACTTAAATAATAAAATATAAAAAAATTTGTTTGTATATATCCACGATAACTATATTTATAAATCAAAGATGAGTATGCCTTATTTTATTTCGACTCATCTGTAGTCACTCTATGCCTGTTGTATTCAAAAACAACTAGATCTAATTTATTAGTTCTTTAATAAAAATTCCAAATGTACAAACATTAGAAAAAAAAAATTGAAAATATTATTACTAAAATAGTTTGGCATAACAATAATTTAAAATTACGTCACGTTACAGCACAGCTTAGCAATAGTACATTATGCGGTATTATTTTAAAACTCTATGGATAGTTTGTAGTACATTTTTATATTATATACAAGTAACACATAAAATGTTTATCTATATTTTGAAAACAAACATTAATCTTTATGTTTAAAAGGTGTATGCAGTAAAAAGGTACTTGTTAATTATAATTTTATTACTTTTAAATTTATGATTTTTTTTTTGCTTATTTAATTTCACCTATTCCCATTTTGATTTTGTAATTAATTTTTAATTACATAAAATAAATATTTATAAACATTTCAGCTCATTTATAACCATTTCATAGTGTTTTTTTTTATAGTTTTAACAATTAATGTAGTCGTAGCTCGTAGCCTTTCTAATTGATAGTACCTACGAGTAAGTGATTGAACAATACAGTTTGGAATTCATGAGAAGGATGATTAACATTTTTTCTGTCCCCAAATAAAGGTTTTGGGCTTTAAAAAGGATGCATGTCAGTTGTACAATTACCAGTTGTACAATTTTTTTGTACCAGTTGTACAATCCAAAATACCACTTGTACAATTTAAAATTTAATTGTACATCTGGTTTTTTGGATTGTACAAGTGGTAAAAAGATTCCACTTGTACAATTGACCACTTGTACAGACTAGTGCCAGTTGTACAATCCAGTTGTACATTTTAGACCAGTTGTACAATCTCGATTTTTTCGAATTAACCACTTGTACAATTTTTGACAGTTGTACAATCTTTTTTTTTTTGTAATTTACCACTTGTACAATTTTTGGAAAAGGCGCTAGGGCGGCGCAGTGAAATAAGGCCGCGTGGAGGTCTAATTTCATGTTTCAAAATGAAATAAGACCTCAATAAAAAATCTTGTGAGGTGAGCACACAGGGCAGGGAGCAGCAGGGCGGCGGGCGGGCGGTTGGTCAGTGGGATTTGCGGCTGGCGCCGCAAATCCCACTGACCAACCGCCCGCCCGCCGCCCTGCTGCCCCCTGCCCTGTGTGCTCACCTCACAAGATTTTTTATCGAGGTCTTATTTCGTTTTGAAACATGAAATTACTACGCGGCCTTATTTCATTTATCAAAATGAAATAAGGCCGCGAGGACTTTTTTTGCGGTCTAATTTCACTTTTCAAAATGAAATAAGACCGCAACAAAAAATCCTAGAGGCCTTATTTCCATCCTCCGCTAGGGCACGGTCACCCATTACGCACAACAGCTTTTCCATACATTTTGCTTAGTTTTTCACGGTTATAACTTTACCATAGAGATTGTACAACTGGTTAAAAATTGTACAAGTGGTTAATTTGATAAAAGATAAATTGTACAACTGGTCAAAAATTGTACAAGTGGTTAATTTTATAAAAATAAATATTGTACATCTGGTCAAACATTGTACAAGTGGTTAATTTGAGAAAAAAAGGATTGTACAACTGGTCTAAAATGTACAAGTGGTGATAACTGAATTGTACAAATGGTAAATTTGTCTGTACAACTGGTAAATTGTACAACTGGTCAATTGTGCAACTGGATTATTTTTTACCAGTTGTACAGAGAAAAATACCAGTTGTACAATTTTTTTTCGCCATACAAATTGAAAAATTGTACAACTGGTAATTGTACAAGTGGCACTCACCCTTTAAAAATAAAGCAGATCTTTATGTTTATGTTCAAAAATAGCAAAGTAAATAGAAATTCGTATTTATTTTAAAACAACTTAATATTTTTTAAGTTTTTTAATATGTTCCATAAAAAATTTCTTCTAAAATCAATTATTGATAGGCCTTTCTTAGTCAAAGGTAAATTATAACATGTATTTTATTAGTACTAGAGTTTCCGGAATTACGATAAACGTAGATCATAATTCCATTTAACGATGTAGAGATATATGTAGACCAGCAGTCCGTCTACTACTTTTTTAAAAACATTTTGAGTCAATATATTAAATATATTCTAAAAAAAAAAAATTTACAAATTAAAATGATTTAAAAATTTAAATGGGAAAAAAACTGTGAGCAGATTTGTTTTACAATTTCAATACATTATTGCTTCAATAATATTTACCATATAGGGCTTGTTATTAATTCTCCAGATACCAAAAATAAAAATTTGCAATAATATATTGCAGGAATTTAAAATTTTTAACACTTCCAGCCAAGTATTTTAAAATTTAAATTAAACAATTAAATTCTGTTCTTTTAAACGTGATTCTACATTAATTTTTAATAATATCTATAAATATGAATTTTTTAACAAAAATTCTAAATTGATATTATTTCTAAGAACAATTTAATTTCGTGCGGTTAAATTTCTTGGAAATTGAAAATAATATCTACCGAATAAAAAAAGCGAACATTTTTGGTTTTGAAAATGCGGGCGATATGAATTAAATGAATGTGAGTTATCTACATATGTCTGATATACCTATCTTCTGACATAACAAAACAACATCAAGGTTGATGTTATTTTTACCTATAGGCATTTGAGCTTTCATTTTTTTAACCTAGTGCATATGTATATA
This sequence comes from Hybos culiciformis, assembly GCA_964007475.1. NCBI lineage: Eukaryota > Metazoa > Arthropoda > Insecta > Diptera > Hybotidae > Hybos > Hybos culiciformis. The sequence continues at coordinate 21,819,008 of OZ023274.1, forward strand.
AATATGCGCAATGATTATCTTTATTTTTTCTTTTCTGATTTTTTAAATTTTTATATGAGTACATTTAACCAAAACATAAGAACATTTGAATTTTTTTTCTGTTTTTTGTAGAATTGAAATTTATTTATTTATTATTGTATTTAACCTTTCTTACTTGAACTGCAACGTGATTCATACCTTTTTGAACTTGAAAAACATTTTAACCCTTTTGTACAGAAAATATTAAAATAGGATTCTTTAAATGTGTCGAAATCTTTTTCTTTTACCTGACGAATTAAATAGGAATAATGATATTACATAAGAAAACTTAAATATTCACATAAAATAAATTAAAAACAAGAGTTATACTTAAAAATGTCAGTATTTGTGAGCATGAATATTTTTGATGGATTAAAGAAATTAATTTGTAATTCTGATGAGAGGCAAAATCTTAACAAAATTAAAGAGGTTTTATTCACTTCTTTTTTTTTTTTTAATAAATCAAGTATTAAAATAAATTGACAGATTGTTCATTAAAGTTGCGAAGTATATATGTGTGTATGTGGCTCTAGATAGAGATTGGAAAATACTAATCCTCAGACGACGTACGCTGTACGCAATCTCAATGCATAAGATTATTTACTTATACTTACTAAAAATAATTGGTTGTAACTAAAAAAAAAACTACGATAAGAGAAAACTTTTTCATTCTGCTGCTTTAGTTCCTATCTCAAGACCAAGAGTTATTCAGAGTTGAGTAGGTATATATTTCCAAGCTTTATATTTGAAAATATAATCACTGGCCTATCAATTCTTTGTAAACAGAACACTCATTGCGATAAAATATTTTCAAAAGTTAGTCTATTTTATAAAAATAGAAATAAAGATATGTAAATTAATTTATGTATGTACGTTGTTTTATTTTTACAAAAAAAAATATTTAACTTAAAAATAGCAAACAAGTTCAAATTTGAGATGAAAAAAAAATTTTTTTGTTTTAAATTATTCATTTTCGTTTGGCACGTTTTTATCGCAAAGAAGGATTTTTCATTTAAATAAAAAATTTAAAAAAAAATAAAATAAAATCAAGATTTTTTCTTGGTTGACATTTATATTCCTGATATTTGAAAAAAAATCCATGATATTAAATTTTTTTTCAATTCGTTCAATATTATTAGGTAATGTGCATTTATTTGATATAATTTTAAAATATTTTTGTACAGTAGTATTTCAAAGATTATGTAACCTTATTAAATAGTAAGGAGATTAGGATTACTAAGCATTAGGGTTTCTGAACCGGAAAAACCGAATCCGAAAATCCGCGGTTTTCTTCTCATGTATTCGAATCCGATATCCGCTAAAAGTATACGATATATCCGTTAACTAATTTTTTTAAAAAAAATTTTAAAATTAGTTGCATATTTCTTGAGCATTCAAATCCAATATTTGTTAAACGTAAACAAAACACGATATTCGTTAAACTGTTATTTCGTTAAACGTAAAGAAAACACGATATTCGTTAAAGTTTTTCATCAAGCCAACATCAAGCCAACATCTACGGATTCTGAGCGAGTATTTTCAATATCAGCTAATTTCTGCACAAAAATCAGATAACGATTATCTGATATATCGTTGAATGCGCTTGTATTTCTAAAATCGTATTATTTAAAATTGAATAGATATTTATAAAAATTCAATTCAAACATTATTTACTGTTTTCATTATATTCAGAATTTTTTTGATCGGTTATCCGATATCCGGCAGTTTTGAAAAATTCAAAAACCGAATCCGACGGATATCAAAATACCGGATTTTCAGAAACCCTGCTAAGCATGCATATTAGATAATACATTCATTATTTGTATACATTCATTGTGACAGAACTCTTAAAGTCTTTATTTTGATTCTGGAGACGATACAATAATTCTGAAAAAAAAAAAAATTTGACGTTTTTGGATGTAATTCTCAAAATGAGACACTTATGTCTATTGTTAAAACGAACAAATTTCATGCAGGCTAGATTTTTTACTAAATTTATCGATAGAGTTTGGCAAAAAAAATAAACGTTATTGTTCTAAATTTTTGATTCATCAAATTGTTTTTAGTTTCTTTTTTAACTTTAACAATTTATTTGAATATAAGTACTAAATTTCGTAAAACTATTGAGTACATTCATTAAAAAATAATTAAGTATATTCATAAATACATTAAGAGTTAAAATTTAAATTATATATTCCTAGATTTACAAAACAGATGCTTTGCTATTCGATGTTAAGTAGTTGAAATTGAGAGTATGGTATTTTATACTGGAATATTTATTTCCTTGGGAATATTTTTAAATCCTTTGTATTAAATTGATCGCATTGATTAATTGTCCTAGAATTTAAAAGTCATCCGATCGATCTGAAATTTTGCTATATTTAAAAAGGAAAATATAGGAACATTACAGCTCGGAAACACATCAAAATAGTGTAGAAACATATAGAAAAAAACAGTTATGAAATCCCACATAAAGGATTTATATATTGATATTAAAAACTTGGTTTTTATGGGTTGTATTTTTTCGGGTTCAATTAAGGTTGGATGTGACATTTTCGGAACAGTTTTTTTTATCCCAATGACAGATAGATGAACTAGAACGAGGCTCAAAAATTAAAATTCTGGTTTAATAATTAATATTTCTGTCAAACAGTGTTATGAAAAATCCTAATTTCAAGTAATATTGACAATTTTTTTAATCTTAAAATAAAATAGTATCATGCAAACTTTATTGTGTGAGTTTTGTTTTTTTTTTACTTAATTTGTGTATCTTATAATTCATAAATTTTATATTAAGTACTTATATAATAATTAATAAAATAAATATAAAAAAATATACATATAGATATGGATGTTAACAAGACATTCACACTCACACATAAAAAATAAACAAAAACATTTCCAAACAAAAAAAACTTTATTAACAATTTTGGTATTCTGAACAAACCTGAATGATAGCGTTTTTCGTTATGAGTAACTCGTCGTTGTGTTCGCCTTGCTCTATTTTGATGGCCTCCAATACCACCACCACCTCCACCACCGCCACCGCCACCACCTATGCCTCCTACTCCTCCTCCTCCGCCACCACTACTAGTTTTTTTCTCTGCAACAAACATATAACCAAACATAAATTTTACTGAATGAAAATCAAAATCTTATGAACTGTAGTCTTTCTGAGCCGCGCAATGAATTGATTGCATTCCATATTAAAGTCGTAAGAGGTAATTTTTACTAGCGAAAACTATTTTAGTGTGCTCGTGTCTTAACAAATTAGTTCCATCATGAAGTTCAAGGTTACATGACTACGTTAAGACGATATGAATTTAATGAATGTAAACAAGTATTTGGTTGGAATGACTTTAAAATTTGTGTTCAAATTGAGAATAAACTTAAAGATTTGATATTTCAAAAGATTTAACCTGTGTACTTTGAACAATACCAATTAGTTTTTATAAATTTTAACTTAACTCTCAAAAATATTTTATAAAATCTCAAGAATTTGTGTTTGGCTACCCCCCATGCGATATTATTAATTTAATATTTAAATAAATAATTTTATTTTGAAACCCGACAATCTATTTATGTTTTTGCTCGAAAGAGATGTTATTATTTTACCTTTATCGCTGCCACTGTGATGTGATGATGATGATTTATGGTGTGAATGCCGATGTGATGATGGTAATGATGGTACTTCAGTAACATAACTATAACCTTCATTAGATAATATTGGAGGAGGCGGTGGTTGATCTCCAATATCATTTGGTTTTAAATTATAATATGGTGGCATATTTTTACCACTACTGTTATTTCCTGTTGATTTTTCATTTCCATTGTTACCACCGGAACCACCACCTTTATTTATTTTTTAGGTTTGTTATTATGTTTTTTTTTTTTAGTTTTTTGTTATGTTTTGTAAATATTTGGGTTAGAAACAAACATAATTTTTGTTATTTTTTGTTATTTTTTTTTTGTTTTTAGTTTTGAAAGGATTATTTAAATACAAAAAAAAAATTTTTTAAAATAATTTTTTCTGTTTGAATAAAAAAAAAAAAATCATTTTGATTTTTTATTTTATTTTTTTTTGCTTTAAAAATCCTTGGGGTTAGAATTTGTCAAACAAAGCTTAAAGAATATATTATTTTTAATGTCTTTGGTTTGGAACGGAAAATTTTTTTTTTCATATTTTCTTTTAAAGAGGGAAATTTAAGATTTTTCCGAAAATTTAAAATTGCTTTAATATTCCCTACTATCAATATAAGCATTGCGTCCGTTTTTTTCTTTGACATTTTTCATTAAGAAAAATTTTAAAATTACATATTTGGAAAATCACATAAAAATAGCAAGTTGGATTCTAAAAATAAAATGTGTGCTATGAGTGACCCCAAATAGCTTTTAATTAACTTTTTTTTATATAAATTGAGTGAAAAATATCTCTCAATTCTAGGGAAATAAAATAATTCTTCGAAGAGATTTTTATTATCACATATTTTTGGCATAAATATTTCCTAACATAAATATTTCCTAAGGTTCAAATTAATGTACCAAAGACCCTAGACTCGATATTGGCAGGATGGATCCTTCTGAATAGTTGAGACTTCGAGAAAGAGTTTTTCAATGGAAACAGGCTTTAAGCCCAAAATTCTTTGGTCCAATTAAAATCCAAGTACATACCTCTATACAGTCTTCAAAATTATAAGATATAATTTGAAGATGTAAATTATTTGTGAAAATGTGACCTCATCGAAATAAGACTATATTTAAATTTAAACTATAATATCTATAATGTATTTCGAATAAAATATTGCTTTCGTGAATATTAATAAAACTACTTTGTAGTAGAAGTATTTTGTGCTTAAAATTTAAAGACTTTTGAGCCAAAAAAGGAAATATGTAATTAGGTGGAAATAAACTGACCACTACGATGAATAAATTCGAATAAAAAAAAAAAAAAGAATCCCAAATGTGGATATTCTGGCAAGAATACATAAAATTCGAAAACTGCAAAAAAAAAGACATAGGACTTTGTTTTTTAATTATAATTTTTACTACAATTGCACATTTTATAATCCGGGAACATAATTTTTTACGATTGCAATAATAATGATTTACAAGCTTTATTTTCGTTAATTGTTCCTCTTAATACAAAAAAAAAAGAATAATGAAGGAAAATTTTTTTTTTTAAATTTGACGTTTGCAGAAAAAAAATTAGTGAATTTTGTTATTCACACAGTTGTTTGAAATCTTAACTTAAAAATAATTTTTGTATGTTTACTTTTGTCGAAAACTTTTATAATGAATTTCTTCATCACAAGAATAGAAGATCATAGAATAGGAGATCGTAGAATAGGAGATCATTAAATAATATGACTATAAAATCTTTAAAATTCTTTGATTAGCTTATTTTGAACAAAAAATATACTTATTAATGAATTTCTTGTACGGAATCCCTAATCATACCTACTTTATGTATTCTTTTTTAAAAGGATCTTTTTTAATGTTTTTTCTTTATATTCTTTATTAAATTTATGTGCTTAAGAATTTTTTTGAAGTTTTTTTTTTCGTAAATTTAATCAAGCGAAAACGAAAATACATTTTTTTTTTTATCAGAAAGACCTTGAAATGAGACATTGACAGAGATTACAAGTAGTAATTTATTTTAAAAGGTTTTTTGTTTATAATTTTTTTTTTATATATTTTTAATTTTCATCTCTTCTACGTCTCCGGAAAAATGTTTTAAAAGAAAAAGCAGAGATGATCTTACTATTTTTTTTTTTTGCCCATTTTATCAGAGTCTAGAATGTCATTGAAATAACACACAATTTTTGTACATTAAGTTTCATCAGATTTTTATAATTTTTTTTTTCTTGAAAAAACTCATTCTACAAGAATAATATCTGGGTACAGAATAATAAGGTCCAATCAATTTATATAATATTGCGTGTATTTAAAAAAAAAAGTTTTATTAGACAATGAAATCTTGTTCCAAAAGATTGTGTGTCCAATTTCTGATAGAGTTTTCAATTTTCTTTATTATTACGGTATTAAAAATTTAAATGAGAAATTTATTTTCCAAATTTAATTTTTAATAACGTAAAAACGTTAATGACCATTTAAGATCAGACTTCTTTTACTTAAAGCCACAGAAATTTATTTGAAACGAACAGAAACGAACAGAAACAAAGCAAGTATAAAATTTTTTATGTGAGCCCTTTAGAGAGGACCCAATGAATGAGAACAGTGAAGTACAATTTCTCATGAAATAATAAAACATTGACTTAAAACATTAACTAAAAATAACTTATTTATTTTTTATTTATACATAAATTTTTTTATTATAAAATATTTTTATTTTTTTTAATTCTCGCCAAATTCTTTGAATTTAAAATAAAATAAATTTAATTTAGCTATAATAAATATTTCTTTCAGGTTAAACAATGTTGAAAAGAGAGTATGTTTCTTTTTGTTCGGAGGAAGCAATATATTATTTCTATGTTGGGTTAGGTTAAAACTGAACTATTTATATAGTAATCTGGTTGTTTTTCCCTTTCAATTGGTCGATTTGCAGCAGCATGTTATTACAACACGACGAACTTTTAAATGGCGCACTGAGTAAATACCTTGTGTAACTTTAATAATTTGATATTGGAAGAATGATTAAAAAAAAAAATTAGAAAAACTTTTCATCCAATTAATAGACTCTACTATTTGGTTGCTCACGTTCTAGGATGCGAATTTATTGGATTTAAGGTCTTCAAACCGAATAGGAAAAATATACATACAACGAATAATAAAAATAAGATGCCTACACTTCTTATTTCTGATATATACATACACATATTGTATATCATTCAAATTGAATTATTTATATCTTCGGAGCTGAATATGTTTAACTTAGAAGAAGATATGCGCTATAACTTAAATTTTTCATCGCATAAATGAAAAATGATCCACTCTATTTCTTGTTGGCAATCAAAATTAAAGAAAAATCTATAATAAATAGCTAGGATTATTTTTTTTTTTAACTGATTTCATATTAATAAAGTCTGTATAGAGGAAAAAAAAACAAAAATAACCTGTGCATGAAATTCATTTGATCGTAGGATTATTATAATTTTAATTTAAAGCTCAAACAAACTCAGAGAAAATTTTCATTTCAATATAAAATTTTTTTTTTGATTTTATTCTGCAAGTTATACAATTAAGAAAAATTACTCTTCTGAGTCAGGGTAAAAAATATTATTGGGTTCTTTGAAAATATTATTGGGTTCTTTGAACGAAATTTTATTCTTAAGAATCCTTGTTTAAACATATTTTTGTAGGCTTCATTTATAAATTCATTTAAATTATTCGAAAAAAAAAATTTTTCTTTCTAGAAAATTTCTATCAATGTAAAGGACAACGACTGAAGGACGTTTTTCCACTGCAGGAATAATTTGTAATGCATCAATTTTGTGAATTAGTTTAATATCATTTTATAGTATGCAGTTTCAATATTATACAGACATATAGGATATTAAAATTGTCTTTTGCCGTGTTTCAAATAATTGGAGGTTACATCGAACTTTATAAATTCCAACCGACGCTGCCTGGAGGGAGAAGCTTTTATATCAAAGTTAAAAATATAAATGAAAACCACAAAAAATTGTATTGAATGGACAATTTACTGTGGGGCATTGTGTGTGTTACGAAAGAAAATAACTATATGCTTAATAATAAACTTAATATTTTTATTTAACATCGCTCAGGTAATAATAATCGCCATTGGGGATGAGATGATATTTTATATAAAATGCTGATACATGGTTATAAAGTTTATATCAATTTTTTTTTCCATTATATTCCTATTGGATTCTTTTTAAAACATGATGTTAAGAAAAGAAATAAAAAAAAATAAATTGTGGGTAGACCTATCTATCTTTTACTTATGTACATACTGGGTTGTTGGATTAGAGAACTAGGTTTTCATTATTATATATACATATTATTGTATTAAGAAAAATCAAATATTTACGCATTTAATCAAAAGAATGAAAAATTGACTCAATATAGCAATAATGAAAAAAAATTGAATAAAATTGTACAAAAAAAAAAAATTGTTATTTTTACCTCTGAGACCATAGAGACTTTGTAGTGATAATTGTGTTATGAAAAAAAAGAACTATGTATCTATATATCTGTTCATGCTATTTTTCAAAGCTATGTTGTACATAACGCTGGCTCTATATTCGTGAAAAAATGTTAAAAAAAAAAAATAATCTTAAACTCATGCATTTCCCATCGTGAGTGGAATTTTTTTTTTTTTTTTGTAAGCTTAGTGGGTAGTCATAGACTATATATTTTTCTTAATTTTTATTTCTTTTCTTAGCGAATCTTTGTTGCTGATTTGAAAAATTACCAAATACGTCAAAGAGAAAAAAAGAATTACAAAATGTTTAGTTAAAAAAAAGTATATTATATTTCGAAGTCTGTCGGGAGTATTTTGATAAATGATTAAAGTTAAATAATAGGCGTTTGAAACATATTATATTATTTAATTACTAATTGTCGTCATATTGTCGAATTACAGCGATATTATCTCATTGTCGAATTATTACACATTTAATGTTCCCAACATTTTGGCTATTTGAAGATGGTGCCATTTTATTTTTTGTATTTGAATCGTTGTATTCCTATAGCTTTTCGACAAAAAATAATTAATTTATACTCTAGTAGTAAGTTATTTATATGTACATACATCTTCTTGCTATTTAAAGCAACATTTTGGGTTTGTATTTTCGTTGTTATTATATTAAATTTTTGTAGGTAAGTATATTAAATGTTGATATTTTAATGTTCGCTCTATACCTAGTTACTACAAACATTATATTTTATGATTGAAAATTATTATTATGCATTCAACTGCATTTTTTGTGTACATAAGTACATAGTTTTTAAAAGTTTATTAAGGTTAAACTTTATAAAACTTTATTCATTCCAAAAGTGTTATAGGTTTGGAAACGATCGATGAATATTTTTAATTTTGAAAAAATTGTTTCCACTGTTAAAAAAAAAATTCTGCTTCAGATTTTTAGTTTATGACCGAAAATTTATTGTCAAGTCAAGCATATATATTTTTTTTTTAGATCTCAACGAAATGAAAAACTAAACATTATTTATAAAATTTCAATTAGTTTTTTAATAATAGAATTTATGAATTAATTTATCTGTTATCGATTGACAAAATTTCTGGACAAAAACTTAAAAAGTAATTGGGGAAAAAAGTTTTTTTGTTTTCGTTTTCGTCGAATGTTTAAAGGCTGCTTAACTCATCGAAACAATTGAAAATAATTATTTGAAGTTCAAGAACAAAAATAAACTGTGCATCAATGAAGAAATGTCAGATATTAATTTATTTTTATTTATTTTCATGTTTTCCGCTGACAAGATTTTTATTCAACGCTATATGTTAATTTTTATAGGTCTATTATCGAATTCATTGTGATACTTGTCCGAATCCGTTCTCTATTTCATTGAAATGAACATAGAAGTACTAGTACATATCATCAAATGAACAGCATTTAAGAAAAATGTTTTCAAACAAATATCACTGTGTGTTCTTAGTAAATTCAGGAATATGCATATTAAAATAAAAATCAAAATAAATGTATTACAAAATTATTCTCCCTGGTACAAATCATTCATCGCCATCTGTTATACACAACATATTTATTATAGTATTAATATGCTCACAAAGACTTTGTATTATTACCATAAATATTAACTATTTTTTAAACTTTGTTTGACAAGAAAAAGCATATTAACAATTTTGTTAGAGGTTAGTTAAATTAAAGTCCAAAAAAAAATTTTTTCTTCATTCTTAACCAAAATTATAATAAATATATTTTTAACATTCATTCTTGAACAATACATAAATGTGTCCATAATAACATTCTTCTTGATGAAAAAAAATTTTATACTAACCTTGTTGTGCAGTTTTTGCCATATATGGCTGTAACAGTCTTGTTCGTTTCTTTTCATATCCTTTTTGTGTAATATCACCTGAAAAATAAAAATGAAAATGAAAATTCCATTTAATGAATTTTATTTTTCTTATAACTAATATAATTAAGTTCAACTGAAAGTTAAATAAAATTGCAATAAATTATTTTATGAAATTACTTTCTAGGTTCTAGGTAACGATGCTATGTTGACGTTGAGAAATAATTTAGTAATTTACATAATGCAAAAATTAAGCATATAATCATTAGTTAGACTCTTTTTGAAGGCAATAATATATGTTTTTTCTTTCTTTATCGAAATTAAACATAGTTTTTGTTATAAAATAAATAATTGCATTTCAGCTTGGAAATGAAGCGGTAATGATAAGAAAGTTGTAATATTAACTCATTACAAGCACGCTAGACAGTGAGTGAGTTCTGGGAGCTAGATGAGAAACCCTAGTTATATTATTAAGCTGCATTCAGCAGATGACGATGATAAGTTTTAAAAAATTCTGTTTTAATGTAAAGACTTAGGGTTCATCAAAGCCAGTTATATTAATAATAATTCACGGTCAACATAGATGTTATTGCTGAAATTATTAACTTAGCTGCCGAACTCAGTCCTCAGTGGTTTTCAGTATGAATATACCTCGTAATTGAGGTGTTTTTATTTAAAACTGACATACCTACATTAATAATTTTTTTTTATAAAAATTACATTGAACGATTTTTCCAGAATAAAGATGCGAATGTAAAATTCTTTTGCGTTTAGAAAAAATAAATAAATAAATAAAATAAAAATTATAAGGATTAACAAAAAAAGTCGAATTACTCATCAGTCAATGGCTTTATATTTTATATAAATTGAAAAAACTTGAGGCTACAATTTTTCTTTAAAAATATAATTTATTTTAAAGTAATACAGATCAGAAAACTTCATTTTTAATTGAAATCTGATATGTAAATAAATAAATTTTCTTTATAATTTTGTGTTTTTATATTAACTATATTAGAAACTTGTTCTGTTTCCACCCATTATGATTTGGTCTAGTTTGATTTAACAATAATATAAAATATAGGCTTGTTTTTTTTTTAATTTATTTATATTTAAATTTATGTAGATTTTTTTAAATTAATAACACATGCCCAAGATAAATTGTGAAAGTAAAAAATAGAACATTAGAATTTTTACAAATCATAAATAAAGTTTTCTAATTTTGAATTCAAATCCATTCGCCGTCCGAATTTTTGGCTGCTTAAGTTTATATCGATGAGAAAATTAAATAAAATTTCTAAATGCATACAAAGACCTGTTTTTACATTTATGTTCTGCCTTGTTCTGCCTTGAGTTCGGTGCGAACTAATTTGACGAAATAAAAAATTATGAGAATTATATAAGACGGTTATATTTACATTTATATGAACTTAATGAAACTTTTTTCTATCTAATAAAAATTAACAAAATGTATGTCTTTAATAAATCTATAAAAAAGCATAAAAATAAAGCTAAATATAAATTTTCCTTAAAATTTATAACAAAACTCTATTGACCTAAATTTTAATAAAATTTATTATAATTACCCACTAACATGCTGCAGATTTTTGTGTATACTACCTCTAACTTGCATTGCAATATCAGAGTTTAATTTTACAACAAAAAAAAATGTATGCTTTTATGTTATGCATGATATTTTATATATCGTATACAATGTAGGTACTATAATACATTTATTGTGCAATTACTGTCTAATTTTTTGATAGTCAGTCAGTAAAGTGTTAAACTTATATTAATTGATGCAGGAGTTAAAATTTATGAGAATTGAAAAAACAGCATAACATATTATAATTATTATACAACATCACATAAATGTGCAATTGTACATACTTTTATAATAATAAGGATTTTAATTTTGTAACACTGATAATGGAAGATTGAAAATCATGATTTTCTGCCAAAAATTTATATAATAAAGATCGTTCACTATTTACTATGCATATTATCATTGTTATATTTTATTTACTTCTCTCAAATTTATTTCAAAGCAAAGAAAAATAAAAATATAAAATTATACAAATATTTAGTTTAACCCTCAAAAATTGTAATCGTAATTGCATTGCGATAAAGAAGATCTTTTTCGCTTAAGTCCAGTAGAATTATGCTATTATTATTGAATATTTATTTGGTGCCTACAAGTGGTACATATACGTGTATCATGTTCTCACTACAAACTACAAGATTTTTCTTTACTAATTGTATGTAAATATAACAATCACCGAATTCGAAAAGGGCTCATGTCGTTTTTTTCAAAATTAACTTTTTCTCGTTTTCTTTATCTGCACGTATAGACGCATGATCAGTATGATACGATGAAGTCCAATGGCTAACTCTAAGAAAAAATTTGCACTGTTAAATTCCATACAGTTAGGCAGAAATTCAATTTTTTGTTTCGCCTGAAAAATTTTATAAAACCGACATCAGCACTTTTCGAATTTGGTTTATATTATATTCATTTATATTAAGGATTTTTGCACATTTTTTTTTTTTTTTTGGATACATTAAAATAATTTAAATTGAATTTGTAATTGACTTTAATTGAATTTTCTGTATAATATTATTGCTGTAAATGAAACATTTGCTTGCTTAGCTACATAGGTTTTATGAAATAAAAGTTAAAAAAGAAAAAAAATAAATATGTACATTTTTAGAATGTTTTTTTCTTTTTTTTTTGAACAAGCATAAATTACTTTTTCGTAACAGATATTTTGAATGAATTTTTGTTTACAGTTTTTTGGTAATAGTGCTTTATTACATAAAAAACCATAGACATAAATAAAAAAAAAAAAAATATACAAAAAAAAAAAGTAAATAAAGAAAAATTTACTTTTGATGCTTGTTGGTTAAAAAAAATTTTTTATTTTATTTTTTTTTTTCAAAAGAACCATCAATCTTAAGAATAATTATTTTTATTATTTTTTTTCCACAAAATTGTTATATGAAAATATTTTTGTCTGCCTTTTATTCACTCCTTTATGCAGATTAATGACTTTGCATAAATGTTTTCTGTATTTCTGTATTTAAATTTTGCATAAATTCAATTCTCTTTAAAAAAAAAAAAAAAAAAACAAAATTAAATACATCATATAATAAAGTTTATTTATTTTTTTATACACACTTTCCTTGTTGCATAAATATGACAAATTCATTAAAAAATTTGGAAAACAATTAAAATTCTGGCTGTATTATTATGTATGTACTATATGTCCCTCAAGGAGTTAAAGAAATTGACAATGATGATAATATAATGAAAACTAAAAGCTATGATATTCTGCGATTTTTCCACATTTTGAGGTCCAGGAAATAAAAGAAATAAAAGACGAATTCCTATTTTTCGATCCTAATGTGTGAGCCGACATTTATTGTTCATGAGTTTTTTTTTAAAATGAGCGTTTTTTTAATTCTTGTGTGAAATTTTGTATTTTGTCAAAAATTCGTATTTTAGTGATTACTTTGAAAATTAATAAATAAAGTTTATCTTTAATTTAATTACAATATTTAAACTTTTTTATATTACTGTTTTTGTTATTTCTAGTTAATTTTTTTTTTTTAAGTATTTTCTAAGTTTATTTCAAAATTGAATAGGTACGCAATAATATTATTGTTAAGTATTAAAATTTAGCTGTAAATATATTAATAAATATATTATGATTATTTCTGCATTAAATGCATATTTAATTTTAAAAATACATAAATCTACAGTTATCATTTTATAAATTTATTTAAACAAAAAATTTCCTTAATTCAATTATACACATAGAAAACTTCATTGTTTTGTTTTATTTATTATCAAAAAAAAAATATAAAAAACGTGCTAAAAATTTCAGTTTATGTAAATTTAAAAAACTATTTTATTAAAAAAATTGCATAAATAGAGAAAAATTTCAAAAAAATAAAAAACACCAATCACACCTTGTTATTTTCCTATATAATACCTACTTGGAAAATTGTAAATTATTTTTAAGGAAGGAGCATAAAAATATTTAAATTTTTAAAAATTTATTAAGAAATATTTTTTAGGTGCATTAATTTTGTTTTATGCTAACTTAAAATACAATAATTTATAAAAAAAAAACAATCACAAAACAAGATATCTTATCATAGATTTTCATATAGGTATAATATGTCCACTGTATAGTTATTTTTGGGGAACGTCTCAGTATTTAAGTATAATAAAAATTTTAAAATCAAATTTTGTGTGACTACAAATTAACCACTGAGTGAAATTGTGCATTCATAAAAGTAGATCCTTAGTAAAGTATCAAAATCTCAAAGGACCCTTTTAGGTTAAATTATCACAGTAAACTCTATCACAAGTATCACAAGTATTTTAAAAATATTCAATAAAATCTAAAAATTTGATTTTATTTATGATATTAAAAATAATTTTTTATTGCCAAAAAATATATAATTTTCAAAAGTTTTTTCAATTTAATTTTTAGCGATAAAATTTATTTTAAATAATTTAGAAATGAGTTAGTACGAGGTGGAAATTGAAACGAACTTGCCGTAGGATACTGACAATACCACTACACCATGACGGTCGTTATGATTTGATCATAAAAATAATATTGTTTAAAACTATACATTATTATGCTTATTTTTAAGTGCGTATAATATCATGTTGATAAGATTTTTGTCTTTTTATTTACATACAATCCCTTTTTTTTATTCCAATTTGTGCCGACTTTTCAGTTTGATGCTTTGTTTAAGATATAGCTGATGTTTGCCGAAGATATCTCTCCTAGCTCTTGTGAGAGCTTTTGATTTGTTCTTGTATGTATTATTAGTTGATAAGGTATGCTTTTTGAAATAAATTTTCTTTTTATTGAAGTTCTTCCTTTTTTGGTTTGGCCGCTTTTAATTAGACAATGTGAATATATTCATAACAAAATCTTCACAAGTATGACACAATAAAAATTATATTTAAATTTTTTTTGATATATCAAAACAATTCATTTATCAACAAGTTTTTTCTGCACAGAAATAATGGTATAATGTTGTAAAAAAAATCAAGAAATTTTAAATTTAGATAAAATCTTGACTTAATAATATTTATTTAAAAAAAAAAACAGGTACGTTACGTACCTACCTAAATATAATAAAAAAAAAAATTTTTTTTCCTTCGAAAAACCATTTACTTTATAATGTTTTCATAAAAATTTGAAAAAAAAAAAAAAAAAAAAAAATTAAACGCATAAAAAAAACAAATTAAAAATAACAACTATCCATGCCTAATTTTTTTTTTTTAGACAGGCTCACGTGTTAAGAATTTTTTTTTTTAATTTTATTTTATGTGACTAAAAATTTAAAAAGAAAATAGAAAAAAAAAATTAAAATAAATTTCCAGAAAATGAGATAATTACAAACTGTAATATATAGAAAATTTTAACATACACATTTCATTTCATATTATTCGCTTCATTTTCAGTTAAAAATTTGATTTGGTGAAATTTTATGTTATTTTTTAGAAAAAAAAAACACTTAAAAAACAGATAGCAAATCGAACTAGTGGATGACCTTCGCAAAATTAGCTATTTGTCATAGCAAGGAATAATATCTAATATTTTTACTTTTTAATATATCTGTTCATATGAATGTAGTGTAATAATAATTACTCATAAAAAATTCAGAAACTCATATTACGTAAAAAATATTTTTTGTTTTGTAATTTCCGCCAGAAAAAACAACAAAAAAAAATTATAATTTTCGAGTAGCAAATTTATATATTTTTTATACATTATATATCGTCGGTCGGCGACGCAAATCTCGTAAGTCTTGTTTTTTACAAAACGTGTTTTTTTAAATATTCCTGTTCTTTTTGCTGATCTGCGTCGATCTACATTCATAAAAACTCTCTAAATATTTTTTACGCACTTTTAGTGTCGAAAAATAAAAAAACGAAAATTTAGGTGGGGAGCTTTTGTGGCCAAACCTTGCACATTTTTGAAACTAAGATAATGTACTAATCTTCGTAAGAAGCTACAGATTTTATTCAATCCATATCGCTTCGAAATTGGCCAATCTTAAGCAATTTTGTGCTAATTATAATAATAAGAATAATACAGTTTTTTGTGTCTCCTGTAAAATTTTCAAAAACAGACTTACGAGGTTTGCGTCGCCGACCGACGATATATTTTTGGATAAGTATTTAATAAAAACAATAATAAATACTAGATTTTAAGCACATACTATCAGAAAATATTGCACTTTTAATTATAACTTTACAGCTGGTTCTTATATCTAATTTTCCAAGCAGTTTTTTTTTTTCAGTGTACGTGAAAACATTCCATAATGATTGATCAGCAAGAAAATATCTATCGAATACATGAAAAAATCCATAATTATACTTTAATGTTTTTAAAGTCTTCGGTTAAAAGAAAATTAATTAATTTCACTAATTTTTGCATATATACTTGCTATGCATATTAGGTCAAATCGAACTAAGTAGTGGACATTAACTATTTGTTACAGAAAGATTTTAATATTCACATGATTATAGCGATATTTGACATAAAAGCTTCAGGAACTCATTTTGTATAAAAAATATTTTTCGTAATTTATTCTTCGCTAGAATGAACAATAAAACTATTATTTTGGTGTAGAAACTTTGCTATAATTGCAACATTCTCAGCACATACTGCCTGAAAATAAAGCAATTTTGGTTGTAACCTTTCTGCTTTACATATTATATAGCTTACACAGCGACTTCTTTGAGTGTATATTTAATTGTCAAAAAACTAATTCAAATTTTTCAATTTCGCCAGACTAAACTGCAACTTTAGTTTTTACGGGAAATGCAAAAAGTTTAAGATCTTTATTAACAGGTACTGATACTGAATTGATAACAGAATAAATTTAAGTATATAGTATATTCAAAATAATTTAAAAAAAATTACATATTTCTTTTTAGGTTGTCAAAATATAAAAAAAAATATAAAAAAGAATAAAATTTTCCATTAAAAGAAAAAATTGGAATACTTTTTTATAAATTTCACATAGTAAACTGTATCGAAAAATAAATAACAGCAATTAGCGTAGGAGTCAGATTATTTTTTCTATTATTATTGGACAGACAATAGGGTAAATATAAAATTATTTTTTAAGCGTTAATAATTTCATTTTAGGTATATTTTCTAAAAAGCTTTTTCCTCATAATTTCTGTAATTAACCATTTTAAGAATAAAGCTCAGTAAATCATGACTTTTAGAATTAAAAATAATAAACAAAAAACTCTTGAGTTTATGATAAAAAAAAAAATAATTTAAAGAACTTCCTATAATATTAATTCCCCATTATTAAAGATTTCAAAAAATAATATTTGGAATTAAAAAAAAAAAATAAGAATAATGAACTTTTCAATGATTTCGCCGTATAAAAAAAAAAATTTCTCAATGGTTTATTGACTTTTACTATTTTCGGTAAAAACAAGAAATAAAAAAAATAAAGAATTGTAAAACAACCTTAGAAAATTAATTAAAAATTCTTTATTGAAGAATTATTGACCGTATGAGTATTTTTATTACAAGTAGGCATAATAATAAAAAAAAACTTTAAAATTATTAAATTAAAAAAAAGATATTTTTTCATTGATAAAAAAAATATTTACTTATTCAAATTATGCTCGTACATACATACATACATACATGTATATTAGAAACTCGTCGTATCGTCTCATCATATGGAGCCTCCTAGCTTTAGCAAGTCAAATTTTGGGTTCAAAAATATTTTATTATTATTATGCGTCTATTTTGTATTTGATAAGATTTAAAAAATTTAAAAAATAAATTAAATTTTCTTTATTGAAGTAGTTAAATATTTGTTGGTAAGCGAATTATCATATATATAAAATTATCATATATGTAAAATAAAGCTTTCATTACAAATCTCTAAAATCTATTCAAGAATTTCAAATTTGAAAAAATTTTGCAGTAAACAAGACTTTGTACTAGGAATTAATCAAATTTTAATTCTTTCAGAAATTAAATGAAAATATAATAAGGAAACAGCAGAAAATATAATAAGTAAACAGTTATATAAGAAACCAGAAACAACGAAAATCGAGAAATTTTTTTTTTTTTTCCAAAATGTGAACCACTCTAATTACATACTTTCAAAAATATTTGACAAAAAAAAATTCAAACATTAAGTCACGTTTTTTAAATTTATTTTAATTTATCTGTAATGGAATAATATATAATATTAAAATTACATATTTGTACATAAGTCAACAATTTAAATTAATTGCTAGATTAATTAAATTCTTCCTTTAAAAAAAAATCGATAGAAATTGAAAGTCATTTATAAGTTAAAATTTAATTTCATTTTATTTAGAAATTTTTTATATAAAAATCGAAAATGTAACCACTCATGATGCATGATGTTCCATTTAAGTTAGTTGTGTGTATATTTATGAAGTATAATATTTTCTAATGTGGGTTTTTAGACCATAACTTAAATGTTATTTGTGCGGTTCTTTCCCATATTCAAATTTGCACTTAAAAAGCCAATAAGAATTAAAAATCTAAAATATTATACTTACTATTAAATAAAATAATATAATTTATATTTCAGATAGAATTTAAAAAAATTCTGAAGTTGTTTGATTTCTACAGGCTTCAAAAATAACCAGGAAGGGTAATAAATAAAGTAGGCTTCATGGAAAATTTATTTATATAACTGGAAAAGTTAGAAAAATCTTTTTCTTACTATAATACTTCGTATGGAGCTTATTTCCACAAGAAAAATCCAATAAAATATTAAATTATTTTTTATGATAAATGAATATCTATCTAGAGGCCTGATTGGGATGGGCTCATCATCTTAGTCTACGAAATTACAAATGAGAAAGGAACATTTTTCTACGACATACGAAAGATTTCGAAGTGCTCGAAAATACGAAACAAGAATAATGTTGATTATTTTGAACTAGATTAAAGACGTATGTAATATCGATAGAACTCTTTTCATCAGAATTCTTAAAAATAATATAGTGCGAAAATTTAATTTAACCATTACCATTTCAAAACTAAAACTACATACAATTGATGGTATTTACGATTTTATTTAACACGCATATTAAACTTGACAATTTTAGTAATGCCTTTTTAAAAATTATAATTGTCATGCGAATATAATATGTTTTTATGTTGACAAAGAATAAATAAAAAGTGTACTGTTTGTTCTAGAATGGTGCTAGAGAACTACTTTTAAAAATAAAATTAAAATTTATTTAATTTTTTTTTGTAATA
Organism: Hybos culiciformis; assembly: GCA_964007475.1. NCBI lineage: Eukaryota > Metazoa > Arthropoda > Insecta > Diptera > Hybotidae > Hybos > Hybos culiciformis. Next base: position 21,838,312 of record OZ023274.1, read on the forward strand.
AAAAAAATTACTTGAGTAAAAAAATATAATAATGAAGCGAACAAAAAATAATTTTAATTTTCTATACAAAATTTATGTTTCTAAAGCATGGATCGGCTGTCATACATACTGATGATGTAAAATAAGAAATTTTAAAATTTTTTTTTTAAATCAATCAAGGAAGTAAAGTTTTAATAAGAATATAATTATATTTATAATTATAAGTAAATTGTATAGTTAATTATGATTATTATTATGCTCAAGTTCAATATTTATCTCTTTTAGGAAGACATTAGAATAATTGTAAATATAATTAATTAACGTCTATGTGTTGAAATAAAATGACAAATTTAACAGACAATTCACAATTCTAATTTATTAGTTTAATTTCACTTTTCCATGTTCGGCTGACATCTTCATCAGAAATCTGAGTGTTCTGTTAGAAATTTTCTTATCATTTCTTATTAATTATTACGCATAGTTGTTGTTTATTAGTAGTTGTTAATGTTGTTATCAGTTCCGGATTTACCTATGGGCAAATGGGGCAACCGCCACGAGCGCAACATTTCAAAAGGGCGCAAAATTCGTTCCATGAATTTTCGTATCGGTTTTATAGAATATTTAAAAACTATAAAAGAGCATAACTTGAATATAAATGCTTTGTATTCATTGATTAAAGAAAAAAATATGCAGGCTGTCTATCCAAATTTAGAAATTATTTTAAGAATATTTTTATCAACTCCAGCATCCAATTGTTCAATTGTTCAGCAGAAATGTCTTTTTCTGCACTGAGAAGAATAAAAACTTACTCAACCTTATCTGATGAAAAATTGAATGATTTTACGATCTTAGCAATAGAAAATAAAATGTTAGACAAAATATCGTTTGAAGAAGTTTTCGAAAAATTTGTTACAATAAAATTACGAAAAAAATTCTAATAAATTAAAAAAAAAAATCTATACATTAACTTTAGTAGTATTTTTTCATTTATTATAAATAACTTTTGGTATGATTTATAGGGTGCAATTTTGAAAAACCGCCCAGGGCCCAAAGGTATGTAAATCCGGGCCTGGTTGTTATTTATTTGTTGTTTGGTAAATCAGTTTTTCTATTGAACTATATGGTCACTTTTCGAATGAGTTATAGTGCAAATAAAACTATTTTATATCCATTTATAAAAACTAATAAATAAATCAAAGGTTGACCGATAGTGACTGAATGAGTGGAGTTGACTGGTCTGGAAATCTTATTAAAAAATCACACATCTATGTTTCTATGTAACCAGAAATAGAAACTATTCAAATAAAAATTGAAAGCCTTTGAAATTATTTTTTCCCCTAATAGGATTGAAAAATTGATCCTTCACTATATTAATATTTGATTAATAGTTAATAGTTGACATAATTCAATTTTTATTCGGTTGAAAATGAATGAAGTCTTTGTATAAAAATTATAGCTTGATTTGACCACCACAATAAAGCAGATTCCATTTCTTGAAACATTATCGCAAGAAATATATAGTAAAAATAAAAAAAAAAATTTAGATATGCTGAATTAAGACATTTTTTTTTCTTTGGAGATAAAATTTTATTTTCTTTAATATTATGACGAAAACTTCTTTATGATATTATACAATATTAGGTTTTTTTTAAAACTATATTATAAATAGATACTGTAAAATATTTATTTTATGGTCTTTTAAAAGATGCAAACTTGTATTTTTCCTTTAGGGGATAATGATTATATTTTTGTGAAATTCTTTTTTTATATCATTAAATTTTTAAAATTCTTTTTATAAAAATTATTCGCCCGGTTAATAAAGTTGAAAGAAAAACCAAGTACTTATCACTGCATTATTGGTATTTTTAGTAATAATAATAATGAAGAATGCTATTGAAGAGATCAATCAAAAATGTTTTAAAAATATATATATATGTACTAAACAACTTTATGGTACTTATAGTGAGGCAGGTTACTATTAAAATAAAAAAAAAACAAAACAAATAGAGGGAAATATTTCACTTTAAGAATTTTATTCAACTTATTAAAATCTTATTAAAAACACTGAGTGCAAAAAAAATATTTGCAACTAAAATTAATACAGTTTTAATATAAAACTATTCAATGGGCACCGGGAAAATTAACATCCAACGAAATTAATTTTATAGTTTTACTTTTAAAAAGTGATAATATTCTTTTTCTAAAAACCAAAACTTGAAGACAGGATGTACGAAATCTGCTGAATCTGCTGAATTTCATTAAGAAAAAAAATGGAGACTATCACAACACTGCGATTTTTTTCAAATCCCTTAAGCCTTCTAATTTATTTTAATTTTTTTTTTTAGTTTTAAGTAATAAAATATTAGTTTCATTCGTATTCACATAAGCAAGTAGGAACTTGACTGAATAATTTGAATCTGTAAGGAATTCAAAAAAAATTTTTATCTGTATTTTATTCAAGATATCGATACAGTTTATTTTTTTTTTGTTTAAAAGTAAAAAGGAACCTTCTACTATCTTTTTGTCGTTTTGAAAAAATTTTCTTTTTAAATTACCATAAAGTTGCAAAAAGTTTCGTTTGAAAAGTTGAAAATATAAAACTTAAGAAAAATTTGAAAAATATTGAATAAAAACAAATATATAAAATTTTTTTGTACATGAGCGTAAATAGCCGTGTAACATTTTTATGTTACAAAATTGAATCACTAATATTATCTACTATGAACGATAATGAAACTAAGAAATATATTACAGAAATTTGCTATTTCCGGATTGTGAAAATCTAATGTGTACTTCCATTATTAATGATTAACTTTAAAGTTGATAATTTTATTTTACTCAAATTCTGTAAATTGAATTTATTCTATAAAAGTTTCTCCTTTAATGGCGCAAAAGCGCAATTTGAATCTTCCTTCGTCTCAGCAGTAAGTAAACATAACATTTTTTAAAGCATTTAATGCTTAAAAACTTAGAAATTTTATTTAAATCAATTAAGTATTTTTTAAAACAAATGAGTTAAATTTTCCCTGCATTAAACGTTTTAATTACAAAAAAACTAAAAATAAAAATTATTATAAAATTTTATGTCATAATTTTTGGAATTGCATTATGTTGTAATAATAATTTTTTAGAGACAAGACAGAAAAAAAGCAATTGAAATTAAAATTCAATATAAAATTATTCATAATATAAAATTAAAAACAATATTATTCTGTTAATATAAATTGGATACATATCAATATTACATACATGCTGCCACGCCGATACGAAGTATGTAGATAAAATGTAAAAAAAAGAAAGAAAAAAACAAACAAACAACATAACACAACATGATTTTAGTTTTATGAATGTTATCTTTACTACATATATTATGATAGTTTTGCGCGTTGCGGTTATGTCAATAATTAGTGGTTTTCAAAATGTAAATTAAACTTTATTTCAATATTTATCAATTATATTATTTTGATGAAACTTTTTTCTTTTTAAAGGCTACTTGAATTTATTTCTGAAGACTTCTGAAGAAAAGAAAGAGTGAGGGAGTGAAATTTCATTTTATTTACATATCAATATTATATTATTAGTTAATATATATTCTTAGCTGAAATTAAATTGAAAACATTAAATTTTATCTATTAAAAACTACAGATGGATCAAGTGATAAAATAATTAATTTAAATATTGAAATTATTAGTACGGTATTACCAATTATAGATAAAGTAGTTAATTCTAGCTCTAAACCAGGGATGTCAACTGGGGTGTTTTACCCTGGAGTTTCCATATTCTCAACTAAAACTCCAGTATCCAGGTTTTTTGAAATTTTACCAGTTTTTATCAAAATTAATAATTTTAATGTAAAATAGAAATTCACATAAGCCATTCACCAGTAGATGTCATTTTACTTTGTAATTCATTAAGCTATTGCTATAGTATCATTTGTTCCAAAACAAAGTAATTGTATAACTTTAAAAATAATTGATCTCATTAATTTCAAACCTATCATCTTTTTCTAATTTCAATTATTATGTATTTTTATTTATTGTTTTTATTTTATATTACTAGTTTTATTCTAATTTGAATAATTTTTGTATCTGCGGTTTATTTTATGTTTCGTTTGTTTATGTTTATAATAATGTAATTTATAATTTATTTTTTTTTCTATTGATCTATCTATTTTTTTTTTTCTTTTTCAACTCTCCAGTTTTTCCTCGGTCAAGATGTTGGCAACCCTGCTCTAAACTCAAGCAACTAAAATGATTTGTTTATTTTAATTACAATAATGAAATTTGCACATTTTTATATTAATTAATGTAATAAATATGACTTTATTTTAAAGTGTTGCAAAAATATAAATTTTTTTTTAAAACCTTTCTTATTATATATTTAAGACTTTATTCTTACGTATGTCAACCCACATAATTACATTTAATAAAAGCTTTGACCTCGTTTAATTAAAATCTAACTTTATAATAAATTATGAATTTATGAAATTTATAGACCAGGATATTATATAAAGATATTAAGAATTATTTGAATCTGCAAATAAAATAATTTTTTTTTTTATTTGATTATTATTTCTCAAAGTTCCAATTATTAAAAACTATTACAAGGCTAATGAAATCATTTTATAAGTAACAATATAGTATGTATTTAAAATATTGTCAGAACTTATTTTAGAATTAGAAGATACTACATCTTTTGTTGATTGGAAATTAAGTTAAATCAAAATATTTTTAGTAATTAATTCTAAAAATGTTTCCAATTTCTTTCAAATTAATAACTGGTTGGGTTGAAATCATTATTTTCTAGCAATGAGCGAACGTACGATTTAAATCACTTAAATAATCCGTTACGCAAAGATTTCAGTCAATTTTTTTTGTCCTAGAGGAATAATTTAGGAAAAAAATGTTATTTATAAAATTCTTATTTTAGTTTTTGTTTAGATAAAAAAGCACCCAAATTCGAAAATATAAATGTTTCCAATATGTTTCCTATGGAAAGCTCTATTATTCCTCTTGGCAAATCTGTAGCAAAATAGGAAGAATAAAATGGTATGGGTGTGAGTAAATATGAATATATTGAATAGGAAATGAAAGAAATGTATCATCAAAACGAATTCAAAAATTAACTAATAGTAGATTATTGTATATGTTAACTAAATTTGTTATTAATTAAGAGTTCTGTATACACAAAAATACATTGACACGAGTCAATACGAGTCAATATCACGAGACCGAAGGTCGAGTGATATAAATTGACTAGTGTCTATGTGTTTTTGTGTAAATACAGATCGAGTTGTATAACAAATTTTGTTAACATATCCAATATACTGTTTTAATGTGCATGTGTAAGGTAGTTGTAGTCTATACATTTACAATGAAAAAAAAAACAAAGTTGATATCAGTGCTGTCGTTCTACTGCTTTAGCTTTTTGATATTATCTACTGCCCTACTGCAGTAGATTTTAGCTTTTTTGTTCTTCCTCATTAATAATCATTTTTAAATATTTCTCTGAGTCTATTTTATATGTTATGATCTATGATAATGAAACTGTTTAATGTGTTAGATTTTTGAAAGATTTAATTTTAATGACCCTTTTTTAAAACAAATTGGAATTATAGATCCAAAGAATTTGGTACCTTCTTTAGTACATTTGATTAAAGCGTTACCGAATCGAATTGAAGTTGAAGATGTAGATGATGTTGAGGAATTAGATGAAATTAGTTGAGACAACTTATTAATTTAGAGTTTTCTTTTTTAAAAAACCAAAGAAAATGATTTGGTGAAATTTCGCGACGAAATTTTCTATTTAAAAAATGGATTAAATCAATTAATGTTTCCAAAATTAAAAAAAATATTTTATATATTTTTTATAATTAATAATTAAATTCATTTATAGCAATACTATTTAAGTGGTGTACTATTATTATATATTTGGAAAAGCACAAATTGTTTTTAGTGTAAGTTTTATTACCAATTTAGTAAGTTCTAGCCAGGAAGGTAAAATCATTTTTAATTCTTTTAAAATTTGTTTTATCACATTTGTGATAATATGTAAATATTTAAAATAAAAGATGTTTTTTATTTATTGGTAGAGACAAACAGGCAAAGAAACAAGTCGAGCTCAAAGAGTAAAAACTTTTTGCAACCGCTTTATTAGTTGAAATATACTGCTTTTTTTTCTAATCTACTGCTCTTTTTTTTGAATTTCTACTGCTTTATGGATATTTAAAACGACAACACTGGTTGATATACACATTTTTTTTTTAATTTTTTGTTGGTATTTGTCTCTATTGAAATATTGTGAGTGATATTATTTTTGTTTAGGTATTACGGAATATTCAATATGAAACATTTAATGAATGGAATGAAACATTTAATGAATGGAAGAGGCATTTAATGAATGGAAGAGGCATTTAATGAATGGAAGAGGCATTTAATGAATGAAATGAAGCATTTAATGATTGCATGTGTATTGACACAATATAATATTCCATTTAGCGTTCTAAATTCTATACTACTAAATACAACATACCGAGCACATGCCCATTAAAATTTCTTAAAATTAAGTGCCTCAAATATAGAAAGCATTAAAGTCTTGTTTACCTTCTAAAATATTTAAAAAAAAAATTTGATACATTTCGGTAAAAGTCTGATATTTTTATAGACTTATATGTACAATCAAAAAATTTGCAAACATTTTTTTATATTTAACGAAACAATTTAAGAGACCACATGAACAAAAAAAAATTTAAAATTGTAATAAGAGTTTCAAAACCAATTTTTTTTATTACTTTATAGAACATTCTTTTATTATCTTTAATTTTCTAGAGGTACAACAAAATAATATAAGGTTGTACTAGCCTACCGTATGTTTTAAAAAAAAAATTAAATGGTAACAATTGGTTTAAAAAATATAAATATTTAGTGCCCATCTAATAGTAGAAATATAAAGAGACATAATCATCATCATCTTTATCTATTTATATTATTTTCAGGTTTAAAATAAACCCAATTAAAAAAGCTTCACTGAGAATTTTAGTGCATTCCAATTTAATTTTAGAATTGTAGGTTTATGATTAACTAAAATTATAAATAACATATTTCCATTATGTTAGATACATGATACATCTTTTTGTGTTATTTATATTTTATTAAAAAAGGAACTTACAATTTCCTCCGGGAGTATATTTTCTCCGCAATGTTGAGTGATTTTTTCCTATTTTCTTTTTTGATTTTTTTCTTCTTATTTTACGACGACCAGAAGTTGCTGAAACTGGTGCACAGCTGCCATATAATGACGGCACCGGACTAGTATTACCGGTGATCTTATAAGAATCACATTTACAAAACTCTTCATTTAAATTAGACTTGTTTTTTGATTCACATACACATTCGGCTAATTGATTATCACAATCCCAACATAATTCACAATTTGATAAAAATTCATGTTCACTAAACTCATCACTGGCTACGGACCACCTTTTATTCTTTTCATTATTTTCAGGATATAGTTTAAAACATTTCGAACAAGTTCCAGGAAGCAATAAGTTATTATCGTCAACAAGAATAACTTTACATTGAGATGATGATGTAAGTAATAAATTTCGTGGTTTGGGTGAATCGCTTACCGATGGAAATATTTGAGATAAAGATAGTTCTTTATGTGATTTATAGGCATCATTGTTATTCTTTTTATAACGCCGACGACCCACTGAATTTTTCGATCGACCTGTGTTATTATTTTTACGTCGGGCATTCCGTGATAGTTTTCGCCTAGCGGATCCAGCTGTGGTCATCCGCCAGTGCTTTGGATAATCAAATAAATCATAAGTATCGCGATCCTGTTTTAATTCTGAATATTTATTATTTTGTTCATGTAAGCGATAATAACATTGTTGTTGATGTTCAGGTTCCTGTTGAAATGAATTCTTATCACGCTTATTACTAAACTCTAACGAAGCATATTGAATTCCATCATCATTAGCATTAAATGTTCTCACTTCTTGAAAAATACATTTTGATTTATTTTTTTTATTGTTAATTAGTTTTGTTGTGCGCTTATCTGGATGTGGAAAAGTGTAATCAGCTTCGTAACCATCGTCGATATCATCATCAAATCTATCAGTTTGTACTAAAAAATTCTTTTTTAAATTGAATTGCCGAATGTTTTCTGCATCTTCTTCCGTAACAAAGTCATTGTAAAATTCATTTAAAGTAACTTCATTTATTTTTTTCCTTTCTAGATAATAAGATTTAAGTCTTTTTAGATGCTCTTCGAAGAATGCTTCTAAATTAGTTATTTCTCTATTGAATGTTTCAGAGTAGTATGGATCATTAATGTTTTTTGCGTAGTTTTTTAAACGTTGACGTCTAATTGCACAAAATTCCTCGAATTCACGTAGAAAATGATCACCATTTAATTGAGACTTTGGATCCGGAATAATTTTTTTAGTAGCTTTTCGTCGGCGCGATGAGTTTCTTTGAATTATGACGGCGTTACGTCGATTTAAAGATAATTTTGGCGATGGTTTTTTTCGTCGAAAAATGCTCTTTGGTTTAGTTAGTGTTAAGCTAAACCCAGAGTCATGAGATGACATTGATTTAAAAGATTCGTTCTTCTTTTTGAAACTTTCTGGTGTTGGTGTTGGCATTTCTAACGATAAATCATCTTCTTGTCCTAAATTCAATTGCTTCCATATTCGGCCCAAATTAACAGAATATAATTCTTTTTGTCGTGTAAACGGGTTCGTTTTCACTCTAAGTGGATATGGAATTGAATTTTCCGGAGAAGCATATTTATTATCGTCGTACACATTATTTTCTGGATCATAAGAAAACGATTGATAACGCCGTTCACCTGTCGGAGAAATAGATCTGTCATCAGTGGTTAACATTGGATCCCCTGAAAAATTTATTTCTGAAAATGAGGAACTTCTAGATGGAAGCTTTTGCTTACTTCGCACTCGAGGTAATTGGATTTTGTGTTGAAGAGGAATACTATCGTGTATGTCGTTAAATACTTCAAATGAAAATTTTTCATTTTTAAATATATGGTGTTTCTTTTCACTATCAGCGTTTGGTGATTTTGGTGAAAATTGTGCATCAACATCAAGTGCTGAATCTAAACTGTATTGTTTTGTAATTTTAACATGATTATTTTGTTGTGGAAAACAATATGCATCAACTACCTGAGCGTAATTATCTTCAGAGTTATTACCATCTTTTTCATCATCGCCTGGAATATGAATAACTATTCGTTTCTTGTCATCTGAAAAGTTACTGTGATTGGTAAACAATTGACTAGAATTTAATGAGCTAACTGAATTGATACGATGAGTCATTAATGAACTAGGAGTGTCATAAATTAAATTGGTTTTTGAGATATTCGGTTTGATAGGAACTTCTTGTAACTCTAAACTCTTCAACTCATTGATCAGTGGTGGAGGTTCAATTGAATCAAAACTAGTTTCTAAAAATTGACGAGCCGGTGTGAATGTTTTAAATGTTATTAAATTTCTTGAGTTCTCTAATCGCACAGAATCTGATTTCTCATATGAATTACTATCTTCATCTGCAAAGTTTATGGCTAATTGAGTTGCATTGTTTGTTCGGATTTCTATTGATTCTGATGGACCATTGTCAATCGATATATTCGAGACATTGTTACCTAATTCATCTATTAGTTCGTTATAAATAGATTCACTGCTATTTGATGAGTTTTGAAAATCAACTGAAATTATTTGAATTTCATTTTCTATATTTTCATTAAAATTTTGTACTAAGCTGCCATTTAAAAAAATATTTTCATCACTATTTCTCATTATTTCAGATTTTTTTTTATCTAGTGTTGATATGGGTGATGAACATTGAAGCTGTGGAGGTGGCAGACCAATAAATATGCCATTCCTAACTTCAGGAAATTTTGTGATTTTAGATTTAACCTGATGTACATTAGATATCACTGTTAAATCTAAATTATAATCATCTTTACCCGATTCTTCCAAAATTATAGATTGTTCTGTAGATGAATTACTAAAAACATTTTTTCGATGTAAATTATTGCTAGTGCCCGATGAATTTGTACTTATTGAATTACTGCTGCTGCTAGCCCCACTTATATTAAGAGCACGCGCTCTTAAAGCCGCACGCTTTCGACCTCGATCCAAATAACTTTTTCTTATACTGATTCTTTTAAATGAATCACTTCGTTTAAAACTTGCATCCATTATACCAGCTCCATCTTTGTCTTTACCCTTTCGTTTTGTTCGCCAGAAATTACGAATGGATTCAAATGTGATGGGCTTCATGATACCACTTGGCTAATGAATGGTGTAATTAGTATAATAAAAAATATATCTGCGACATTGAAAAATATTGTATATTAAATCTTCAATTTACTTATAAACATTCATAATTTCATAGATTTAACTTCTTTTTTTACAATCTTTCTATTTGTGATTTCCTGGAAATAAGTAATTAAAGTTATACTCTTTCTTTCTTTTTTATATATTTCTGGTTTTAAAAATTTGTTCCGATTTGAATAGATAAAAAAGGCAACACAGTAATTTTCATTTATTATTAATGATCATAATATTATATGCTTAAAACATATAATGCAAATTACTAATTTGTTAACTTACCATCATTGATAAACTGGAATATGATTGAAGCAATTTTCTACATTTCGTTCCAAGTCTTAACAATATTATACATATATGTATATTATTGTATTTAAAAGAATAGTACTTTTTTTTATACAAATTTATTTTATGATTTTTTATAACTAATCTCATGGAAGCAAAATTCTAACATTATCACTTGTAAAATTCTATTAATTTATCCAATTTTACGTAACAAAGTAATAAAGTTCAATTAGTTGAATTAGGGATGAAAAAAGATCAATTAAGTACTAGGAAAACGAAGTCGTAATTTATCATTAAACTATATGTAATTAGAACTTAATCGGATAGAAAATTCTTATATGTAGAAAAAAGTTGAAGTAAAATTTTTTTCATATAAGTCAAGTGTTTCTTTTGTACTTAATTTAAATACAAAAAATGCTTCAATCAGGAATATCATCAAATTCGATAAAATGAATTCACGTAAATAAAGAATTGCTTTCCCTTTCTCTATCAATTTATGTTGAAGAATTAACATTTTTTTTCGCTCTATGTAAAATGATATGTCAAAAAATAACGAAAAAATAATTGAGGGTAAATGAAGCTGAAAGTTTTTATTTCGCTTTCTTTTAGAGGCTGAATTGTTTTTTTTTTTTTTTTCTGGCATTGAAAAATCATATTTTTCCATTCAATTTTAATTTAAAAATTTCTATTGCAGAACAAATTTATTTATTCAAATTGAAAAATTATTTAAATATCCAAATCTTTCATGTTAGAAGATTTGTAATAAAACATAGTAAGATAATTGCTTTTTAGCGTGATTGAAACATAAAAAACCGATTAAAAAAAATTAAAAATAAAATTCAATCATGAAAAAATTATTTATAAAAAGGAAAACAAAAAAAAAATAAGCATGGATTGTGCACACAGATCAGTGATCATAATTTTAATGCTGGCTCATAATTTAATGAGTTAATAAACATAATTTTAGTATATAATAATTTGTATAATAATTCAGTAGTAAATATGTATTATATATCATATCAATGTTATTAATTATGCTGTCAAAAATTGTTTCTTTCAAGATTCCATAATTGTAACATTTTTGTGCATAGCCAGCATCAAAAAGAACTCATTTTTGTGTCTTAAACCTTAAAATAGTTTTTTAACTAAATTTTTGTTGCATTTGTTGAAATCTTATTTTATACTCGTCGAGAATCTTAGTAGCAAAATTATCAAAAAATTCTACTTAAATTTTGTATACATTTTTTTCATTTTTGATTTCTCTGGGACGTGAAAAGCTTTTAATGCACTCGTAATTATTGTCCTTTCAGTTCGCAGATTTATTTGAAATCAATTAAACATATTTTGAATTATATTACTAGAAATCAAATGAATGGTTGCACAAAACATCCGACTAATTAAGAATTTCAAGTGAATATTTGTTTTCGACTCAAACTTACATAGAATATTATTAATGTTTGTCCAAATTCGTTTGAAAAACAAAATATGTAAATAATTATATGATAATGTAATCATCTTCTAAATACCCTCAAAATTATAATAATTGAATTTGGTTATTAAACTATAAGGATTATTAATGACTATCCTAGTATATAGATACTGTTGCGTGATATTAAGTATTCCATAATAATATAGTTTATCATTAACTTAAAAAATTATCACGATAACATAGAAAAAGTTTTGTTTTGTTTAAAACAAGTGAAATTTTATGAAAAAAAAAATAATAATTTCATTACTGATTCGCTCTAATAAGTGGAAAAATTCACTACAAAATTATTTTGAATCTATAATGTTTTTTTTTTTGTTTTTTAATCTTATTAAAATCAAATGAAAAAAAATAAAATCAATTATTGAAAACATAAAAAAACTTAAGTGTACACCTAAGTAAATATTTTCTTTTCTTTAATCATTGAATTCACGTAACTTTATGGCCATAGACGCAGTGTTGAAATCTATATATTTTTATTTTTTCTTATAATGAGAGTGAAATTTTTTTTTCTAATTTTTAAACAAAAAGTGTTATAATTATAACATGCTTAATGCACAAAAATGCAATATAATAACATTTAATAAATAAATATATAAATAAATAAATAAATTAAAATAAAATGGGCGTCACCTAATTTGATTTAATTTTAGCTTACATTATTTAATTTACAATTGTGATAACAATTTAAAAAAACGAATAAAAAAAATAAAAAAAATTTCGTTTTTGAAGGCACATTCTCCAACTCACTTTATTATTAAATTCTATCACGATAGAAAAATCAATGATAACTTTTCTATTAATGCAATCGAAATAAATGAAGAATAAAATTTTTAAACAAATATTTCAAAGAATGTAAACTCCAAAATATGACCCATTAGAATTTATTAAACCTGATTCTTACGATATAGATAAGTATCCACTGTCAGATTGGACCTCAATTAGAATTTAACAAGATTTCCATACTAATCAACTAATCGTATGTTACTTTTCTATATAATCAGATGATAAAGCCTTAGAATATTCATTTGGTTATGATTGGTAGATATTGAAGAAAAATTATAAGTTTGAAAGAACTCAATAATTTTGTCATGACTACAGAGAAAAATGGGGTAGGTTGAAGATCTACACGCCAAATGTATCTGGTGTCGAGTCTACTGTCTGACATCGATTTTCAAAGGCTTGGTCTAAGCTCGCTATGACAGTGAACACCACAGTTCATAACAAATATTATTGGATCTCGTTTAAGATAAGGAGAAAATAAAATTCTTGGGAAGATAACAACTGTGGTAAATTCTTCTCATCTACCACTATTGTATTGTAACCTGTCTACTTACGGAGGAGAATATATAAATTGTAACCCCAACCCGCTAATTAAAAGAAAATAAACTAAAAATAACTCATGTCTGTCATTTTTCGACTTGTGGCTTCATCTATTCTCTGCTTTTCACGTACTCAAAAATTTCCATTTAAAACTAAAATAATGTATTGCAATCTTCCGAATATAATCAAACCATATTGAAATCTCATTTAAAACTACAATTTTATTTAATTGAATTGGGTAAATATTTGTATATTTGTATTTTAATATTATTGCTATAATATAAGCGTAATAAAGACATTGTAGGCGAGGATAATCTTTATTGCTATATCATTATATCATACAAATCCCCATCGACCTTTGGGATAATTTACAAAATGCGTGGTGATATTGGAATGCAATAATTAAAGTTTTGTTGTTGTTTTTTTGACAAAAAAAATCATAAATAATAAATATTATGTTTTTTAAAATCTGTAAAAAATAATTTATTAATAATGGCTCGCATTAAAAAAAACTTCCGTATATTTTATGCTATCCAAAGTGCGCCAAGTTAGACAACAAAAAAAATAATAGTTATATAATTGGGTTCAAATTATTGAAATTTATTTATGTGATTTACTAAAAATGGGCAAATCATATCTTATAAGCCAACACTGGTTAATTAGTTTTTTATATCCATTTTTAAGACATATTTATTTCATATTTGGGACAATATTGATTTCAAATATGCGCCACATGAAATCAAAAATAGGAAGAATTAAGTTTGACCCTAAAATATATTTATAAAAATTATTATTAAGTATTAAATAAAAAATTATTATCATATTAATGTCAATGTTTCATAATGTTTCATAACCTTACTGATTTAAATTTGGCGTTTTGCTAGAGAAGTTTAATCAAATAGATTTTTAAATATTAGCGAAAAATTAAGATGATCTTAACAACATATTTGCAAAAAATGTGACCTTTGGAAAGCTTGTGTTTAAATTAAACAGCCCAGTGCTAAACGTTGATGAAATAATGTAAAAAAAAATCAAAATTTAAAGAATACCGCTTGAAATCATTACACATAAACTTTTTTGATTGAAGATCGTAATGCTGTTATATTATAAGATTGATGATAATGACTGTTCTATCATTGTACATAATTATTTGTTTTCTTAAAAATCTTGTTATGAATAATTCTAGTCATATTTGAGATAATTATACGAAGGTTCCTTCTACAATTTCATTGTTTTTCCAATTTAGGTTAAATACATATACATATATTTTTTCAAATTTTACTTTTAATGTTTTTTCAGCACCTAATAAAATTAAAATTAAAAACACAAATTTTTTTCAAATTGCAACTGCAATGGATTTTTTAATTATATGAACGATATACCTACAAATATGATATTATTAAAAATGCAAATGGAAAGCTTTAAATGCGTTTAATAAATTTCATAAGGTGTAATAAATTAAAATTATTTAATATATCCATATTATTCATATAGAAAATTTAAAAACAGTTATGAATATGCAAATTTTTAACATGTTTTTCAGCATCTGAAAAATCATTGTAAGTAAAAGTATTATATACCGATAGTACATTAATGTAATCTGACATCAAGGTCATCAACGACATTGTAAAACAGTTTTCAGGAAATTAATTGGGTATACTAATAATAATATTCGTAGAAAAAATCCCAAAATCGTTTTGCAAATTAGCACAGTTTGTAAATATGAAAACATTTACGACTTTTTTTCATAATAGTCAAGCGCCTGCATCTGGTACTATAAAATATCAAACAAACATACTACCCTTACGATAATAACAAAAAAGTCAAATAATTAAAAAATTGCGTTGCTATATCAATTAAAAGTGTCTGCATGTTTACACAATTAAATGGTGCTTCAAAATTTAGCTTAGTGCACTGAGAAAAATAAATAAGTTTGTTCGATCATATATTTTCTAATATTAAAAAATGTAATTTGTTGAAAATATTTTTATTATTTTTCAGACTTAATAAATAATATATTTATATACTTATTATGTACATATATTGTTTATATTTAGAAACAAAAAAAAGCTGTATATTTATTTTGATAGCAGTACACCATTTAAAGAATTCATTATTAAAAAAAAAAAAAACATTATGTGGGCGATTTTTTTAGCATACAGTATTTTGTTTTTATGTTTTATTTTTGTCTATAAATTTTTATTTATTTTTTTTATTAATGGCGACAAAAATTGACAAAGGAAAAAAAATTTATAAATTATTACAATTATTTAACGTAACTAATCACATTTAGATATAAAAAAACAATTTTTTTTTTAAATAAAATTTTTAAAATATTAGATTTATGGGCTTTAAGATTTGAGAAAAAAAAATCATAAATTTTGAATAAAAAAAACTTATTTAGAGAAACTTTTATGTTATATTTTAATAAATTTCTTTTCAAACACAAAAAAGGAAATTACTAGAAATTATAATAATTTGATATTTTTTTATTGTTTTTGGATTAAAACAATAAGTAATAAAAAAATTAAATGAAATTTGTCTATAGTTATGAATAATTATTTAAATATCTTCACTATTTTTTTTCTCAGTGTATTATAGAACTTAGCAGAATTTTTTATCCCCTATATTTTTTTTTACTATGACGAGACTAGGCTATTATGACGAGACTAGGCTTAAGGTTATAATAGCGTTATATGTATGTTGTGTGCATATAGAATTTGAACTATTTCTATAATTATTTTTTTGTTTTTTAAACCTCAAACCGAACCATCTTTTATAAGTCTGTCAGCCCATTCGTCATCCTTTTTCGATACCATGAAATGCATGGTTGATAACCTCAAGTCTGCCGAAGCTATAAATCAAGAAAAGCAGACAAGATAGTAAGCCTCATAACATAATCACGACCATCACAAATAAAGCCCTAATTAAAGAATGTTAAGCAATAATATATAAGTGGTATAAGACTATTTTAGAAACAAGCATGTATCTTCAAGATCATATTTAAGTTTTACCATGATTTTGGGGTGTTTCCATAACGAACAAAATACAAAAAATTCTGTTTAACTCAATTAATTCGAGCTTAACTAAGACTTTTTTTTCTATAAAAAATTGCTTGGCATAGGTACCGATAGAATATGTATAGACAGTACGACATATTTCTAAAACCTGAACCAAATACTGTCAATTTTTTTTAATTAATTTGAATAGAAATATGATTTATAAACAAATGAATCGATGTGTCAAAATTTTCTAAAAATAAATGTTAAATAAAATCTTTTTAACATTATTATATATTAATTATAAAAATTCTAATAAGTTTAAATGCTAATATCATAATAATTAATAATGTTTTAAAATGTTCATTCGAGAAAAATTATCACATATGGGCTTGGAAAAAAGTTAACTAACGTCTTGTGGTCTATAATTATTATATTTTTTTTCACTTAGCATATAAAAAAAAAACAATCAAAATTAGAAATTACTCTTGTTCTTAACAGGTTTTATTTTCCTTTTACAGAGCAAAATGAAACGTGTGAGTGTTTTCTTAAAGAATGAACTTATTTTTTTAAACTCAACCGTTAAGTGTTATGATAATAAAATTTATTTTTCATTCATAAGAACTAATATTTAACAAAAGACAAAACATATTTCTTATTGGAAGAAAGTATTAAGATTGGAAAATGTAAACCAAATTACACTTTGAAAATCAATTGGCCAAAAGTTTGATTTGTCAGGTTGACAATTTTTTTGAACTGTTCAAGAGTACCGAAAATGTAAATTGATTAAAATAAGTATCAGAATTTTTTTTACAAAAAGTTGGATTCGAAAATATAATTTGGTAGTTTTATGCTTTAAATACAAATCCTGAAATTAAATAAAAAATTAGTGCTACCGGATTTTATGAAATTGTTTATTGAAATTTTTAAACTGAAGAAAAAATAGCAGAAAACAAATTGCCGTAAAGATTTCTTACTGATTTTTTCAGGAATTTTTTCCTTAATACAAAATATTTTATGTGATTTTAAGGTAAAAAACAATTTTAAGGCCCAAATCAAGAAAATAATTAACTTAATCACAAAACTAGCCAAATAATAAAACGTTTAATGGCGTAAAATAATCTATATGCCAACGTTTATATACAATAGAAATTTTAACGTGTCATCAATTCGCTTACTTATCACATAACTTTTGAGAACTTTAGATGAATAGTAATTTATTTTATGATCAAATTCACAAATAAATAATGCTTCCTTATGTCTTTTTATTATTTTATTCAATAATATACAATCAACTTTTGTTTTTTTTTCTTTTTAATATTATCTAAAATCAGAACAATAATATCATAAATCGAAGATGTGTTTCATTTTTGTGAGACAACAAAAAGGGAAAAAAAAAACTAAGGTAATATTTTACTTTCCAATAAATAATAAATTTTATTGGTAAATATATATTAAATTGGGAAAAATTTCATAAGAAATCTCTCAAAATAACTTTGCAGAATAATGTAAATCTTTATGTCCATACAAACCTTTCGGTAGCTCCAAATTTACGGACCGATTTTGATAACTTGAAATAAAAACTTGATTGGAGAATTTTTCCTTTTCTTTTTTATATATGTCAAAAATAAACTTGCCTGACTCGAACCAATTTTTTTTCGATACGAATATTGTCATTGTTGCTATTTCTGAAACTTATAATACATCAGAAGGAAAAATTTCATAGTTTCTCTCAATAAAAACATAGGTTTTTAAAAAAATTAAAGTTCTAGAAAAGCTTAATTATTGATTGGATTAAATACAAATAAAAAGCTAAATATTTTAATGTGCATGTGATCGGTAAGTTGTATTTACAATCATAAATTTAGCTCGGTAAATGGTATATTAAATGCGTCAATTATTTATTTAAGAAAATTTTATTTACACACTTCAATTTTATTTACCACACTTCAATTTTATTTACTTTCTTCATTTTGAACTTTTGTTTATTTTTTGCATTGCAAATGTATTGATTGCAACTACCTCTCACATGAACATTAAAACAAAACATGTTAATAAAATTTGTTATACAGCTTGTTGTGTATATACACAAAAACACATGGACACCTAACGGTCTCGTGATATAAGTAATATAAGTATTGAATCGTGTCTATGTGTTTTTGTGTATACACAACTCGTTGTAATAACAAATTTTATTAAAATGTGTTGTAATCTACTATTACTTCTTTATACTTTATAATGAAATTGCTCGAATTTTTTTTCTTTTTTATCTTTGGTTTGTTATTTGTTACATTTGTTTTAAGAAGAAAGATAAAATTACCTTGACAATACTATTTTTAACTTTATGTTTAAACAGATACTTTTCTGAGTTGGGTCGTTTATTAAAACGACGAAATTACATATGTATATGCAAAAATAATTTTTATTTATGTTTTTTCCCAGAAAGGAATATAAACATAGGTTTATTAGAGGTTTATCATCATATAAATTCAATTTCCTCTTATTAAATTAATTACAAATTTAAAAGAAAGGAAAAAAAATTTTTTTTTTGTTTTTGAATAATATTGAAAGAAAAACTTTCAATCTGGAATAAAATATATTATAAATAAATACAAGAAAACAGTAGTTATTATTGCCATTGTTTATGTAAAGAAATATTCTTCGTTCTTAGTTGGATTGAAGTTGCGAAAGCTTTTGTTAATTGTAAGACTAATATATTTCTCATTTTTAGACTTATATTGTTAATTTAGTTTTTTGAGACTGTGTAGAAGGTTTTAAAAGATTCGAAAAGAAAAATTAAAGAATAAGAATTAAGATTTGTTCAAATAAATATAAAAATCGACGATTTCGAGAAATTATTTACACCCTTGTAATAAAGTATGAAATTATACCTAATTAGATGGCATGAAATAAAAAATGTGTTGAGAAACAACAAAATAAAATTGTATATTATCACCTTAGGGGGGCAATCATATGTTGCTCACTAAAAAAAATAATAAATTAATAAATAAACATAATAAAAATAATAAAGAAAGATTTTTGTTGATAAGTTTAAGAAGTTATGCTAATTTTGAATGAAAAAAAAAATAAAACTAACAACTAAAATAAACTAAAAATTAACTTGTCCTACAAATATTTAACTGTACGGTAGAACAATATAAACATCTTCTTAATTTGTTAAAAATCAAATTTTCAAAGTTATTTTTATTGTTGTTAATTTATTGAAAGAACAATGCAAGGTTGAGAAATTTATATTTATGATGAAAATAATTAATTTTTTCTTTTTTAATTTTTTATTTTTAACGTTTTTTTCTCTACATCAAATATAGAATATTAAATTGACTTATAGTTTGTATCTAACCATGTTATATAATAGTTAACAATAATACAAAAATAGTTTTAGGTTTTTTCATGGTTAGTCGAACAAAATAATGCTAAATAGGCGCATAGCTAAAATAGCAAGTAGACTAAAAATAAGGTTATGTTTTCGAAATTAAATATTTATATAAAATTAAATTAAAAAAAATATAATGTAAAATATAACTATAACAAATTATATAGTTTTATCTTATGTGATGAGATGAATAAAATTGTGTTAATTTGTTAAAAATATTGCGCAACCGACATTTTGTGTATTTTTCCCGCGTTTCTTTCTTTATTCATCATTGCAAAATCTTAACTAATTGCCTAATAAATAGTCAAAATTTAAGACAATTTAGAAGCACAAAGTTAATAAATATTAAATACATATGTCTTCTTTTTTTCGTTTTGAAGATCTTGGCTTAGTGCACAACTGCCAAAGTTTAGAGATATAGATAGAAGAAGAAGAAAGTTAAAAGTATAATATTTTAATCTTTTCAAATTTTTTTTTCTTCTACTTAGAACAATCCCAAACCATAAAGAAAACCTTGTCAATGTCATTTACATATATCTTTTAATTATTTCTTTTCAACATCTAATTTTTAACTGTCTAATGAAAACAAGGTATAGTTTATGAAATAAAGCTATCTAAGAATTTTTTTTTTTATTTTTTCTTCTTAAGAACTAAAATCATAACAGCTTATGTTTTTAAATGAAATTAATTTTTAAAGCAAATTTAATGAATGTATAGTCTTGAGTTTTAATTTCATAAAATATGTTGTAAAAATAACGAACGTCATAGAGATGATTAATATATTATAAAATTAAATATTTAATTTTATGACTTTTTTTTTTGAAATTTATATTGCAAATATGCAATGCAAAAAAAAAAAAAAATTTCAGTCACATTGAGCTAAATATTTCATATGTTTATGAAATAGGGGTTTACATTTAACAAACGAAACTTTTTTTTTTTGCTTAAATAAATTAAATTTTTTAATTGTGAGCGAAACCAAAATTTTATTTTTTCAAATCTAAAACATTTATTTCAAGCTATTTAACGAACTTGTTAACTGACCTATTCCTACAATTTTTCACTTTAAAAGGCACTTAACTACAGTCTTTAATTAAAAGAAGGTAAAAAAAAAAAAATTTAGACGACTCGTCTACACTAAATTTTGTTTTTTTTTTTTAATTTGTGCTGAACATACATTTTTATTTTTTATGTTTGTTCATAATAATGGAAAAACCGTCTTGAATTTATCTAACAACAAAAAAACAAAAAAACAAAAAAAAAAAAAATAATAATAATAAAAATCTCTTCCTTGTTAAAAATTTTGATCACGTTTTACTCTTCTTTTATCTAAAGTCATCTTAGAACATTAATTATTTTGTTCAAATGTCTTTTTTTCGTTTCTTTTCTTTTATTATTATTATTATTATTATTACTATTATCATTATTATTATTATTTTTATATTATTTATAAAAACATTAACATTAAAAGAAAAAAAGAAAAAAAAATGATATGATATGTAATTATAAGGTAATAAGTCACATTTAATATGCTTACTAGTTGTAACATTTAAACATAAACACAGTCTTAACCTTGGGATCAAAATTAATTTATACTCTGGACAGTTAATAAGATTTGAAAGAAATAGCCGGATTAAGTATGAATGTTCAAAGTTTTTGTTAAGAATATTTCATTTAGCTATGAAATTCTATTGCGAAAAGTCGATACGACGATTGTAAACTGTTGTGTATTTTGCTGCAGACTTTTTGATTTCCTGAAGTCATCCTTCATTCAAAATTTTTCATAGAAGATCTATTTTAGCCATCAAAATAAGAGACTTTAGCCATTAAAATTAGGGACTTTTTCTTTTTGTACCAAAAGAAGGCTAGAGCCTTCAAATTTCGAGGACAAGTAATATGAGACCCTACCTCAAGAGTGGCATACTTAGATTTCCTTAAGTCATCCTACATCCAAATTTTACATATAAGATCTATTTAAGCCATCAAAATTAGGGTCTTTAGCCATCAAAACTAAGGACTTTTTGTAATTTATTTGTCCCAAAAGAGCCTTAGGCTTGATCTAGACCTTTCAAATTTTGAGGACAAATACTATGAGACCCTACCTCAAGTGTGGCATACTCAGATTTCCAATGTATTGCTGTGGTTGTGTGTTTTATATTTAAATTATTTCCTAAATAATTATTATTGATTTGATTTTTGTTTTCACGGTCTTGGACAGACACAAAATTAGTCATTGGCCTATCATTGGCTATTCATGAACAAGAAACGACCTGTATATTTTGTAATTGAATTATTTCATGATTTTTATTTTTGCTTTATTTAAAATTTTCAAAAAGGAAAATTTAAGAAAAATATTTTTTGAATAAAAAAGTTAAATAATATACCTAAAAAAAACATTATTCCAATTATTATTTTTTTTTTTCATAATTTTGACATTTGAAAACCGAAAGTTTATTTTGCCTAAATAACGATGCTATGGATTTCGCAGTGTACTCTGGGAACTTTAGAGCATTTGAAGACATTACAAGCGAATTCAAGGAACTAAATGAAAAAAAATCCTAAATTAGGAAGCTAATTCGAGAAAAATGTTGTATGAAAATTATAGACAACAATCCAAGAACAACTCATTATCCGAAAAGAATCCTCTAGTCCAGACCTGGGCAAACTGCGGCTCTTGAGCCGCATGCGGCTCATAACATAAATTTATGCGGCTCCGGAAATCATTTTTTTTACACTGCATGCGGCTCGAAGAACAATTCTGACAAATTTTTTTTTTCACCCGGACTAAACTTTTTGCACTCTAAACTACAAATAAAGAATTTTCTTCCACCCTAAACTACAAATCAAGAATTTTTTGTCACTCTAAACTACAAATAAAGAATTTTTATTATTTTGTAAAAATATACATTGAGTTTCAATTACAGACGAGAATTTAACAAATTAATTAAGGTTGTCATCATTAAAATTACAATTAATTTTGAAGAATTAATAAAAAAAAAAGGCAAATTAAATTATATAACATTATTTTATATATTTTGAACAATATATAAAATTCATAATTATAAATCAAAATTATTAGTGCTTCACCCTTAAAAAAATTTAAAAATTTCAAATTCTGAATTTCAAATTCCTAATATATTTTGTTAGTGTAAAATTTCAATTTTTTTTTTGTTGTTGTGAATTTCAAATACACGCCTCAGAACTTTGAAATTCAAGTTCTGTCATTTTAATTGTCAAATCAAAAAAAAAAAACATGCCAGATGAAAACAATTCCGCAAATTTCCTGAGATTTTTCTTGTACAATAATTTTTTGTTTATAATTTTTCCCCGATATAATAAAATCCTCTAAATTTAGGGAAAGAAAATGCTACTCTGGCAGCTTTTGTTATTAATATTTGAAATTTATGAAAAAAAGTGAAAAAAAGTGTTCACCCGAAAACTTTTTTTTGACATTAAATTACACTAACAAAATACATTAGGAATTTGAAATTCAGAATTTGAAATTTTTAAATTTTTTTAAGGGTGAAGCACTATTGTTTTATTTTATTTTTAATATTTTCAAACGGTATATAAATCAAAAATTAAATATATTGATTTTCTTATATACATTTTTAATTATTAAAAAAAATTGCGGCTCTTTCATTTTTTATATTTTTTAAAATTGGCTCGCTTATGTTTTGGGTTGCCCAGGCCTCCTGTAGTCTGTACAGTCTTTCAAAATTGAGGTCTACTTTTTTTCAAGATACTTATTTCCTACAGAGGTAATTTTCTTCAAAATATCCAAATGACAGTTGCATAAAACAATTATTTTAAAACCATAAGAATTTCGAACTGTTTTCATATGAAATTATTTCAGATTTAAAAATATGCATAAGATTAAGAATTAAAAATTATTTCTTTTTTAATTCGCAGTGGTCATTAAAAAAAAATGAAATTATAAAAACTTTTTTTTTAAAATTAAAAGAAAAATTATTTTCATTCAAAAAATTTATTTTTTTTTTTCTTCAAAAGACAATATAATAAAAGTTTCAGATTATTATATTTATTTTAAAAGAAAAATAATTATTAAATTTCTAATTTCGAAAGAATATAAATATCATTTAATAAAAAAAAAGAAAAAATGAAAATCTAATGCTTTTTTTATGTTAAAAAAAAAAAGATATTTACCGTTTATTTTTATAGTATTTTATTTTTATACAACTTTAACCGTTAATACAAAAAAAAAAACAAAAAATGAATGTATCTTTGAAAAATAAAAACAGAAATTATAACTTGTGTCTTAGAATTTATTTATTTTTTTTTTTATTTTTTGTTATCTAAGAATCTTTTAAGAATTTTTTTTTTAATGGTGCAAAATACCAGTTAATTTAATAGTTTTTATTTTTTACAAAAAAAAAAAATTTAAATCCTATTCTTTTAAAATCGATTTTTTTTTGTTCTTTCATACCAAATAGATTTCATTGTAAAATAATATTAACTGGTTTCGCGCGACCGAAACAAAAATAAAAGTAGGTCAATTAAAATTTTGTTTGTAAGTATATTAAATAATTTGTATATATATTTATATATACCCATTTTTTTTTTTCTGATATTATTCAAAAATTTTAATTTTCAATATGTATAAAAATAGATTTTTATATTTTAAAATTGAAACAAAAAAAAATAAATAAATAAAAATTCTGATTTCCTGATTGTGATTTTAATATATGAAAATGTTTTCTTATCAAGATTTGGGCGACAACCAAATGGTCGTTTAAATCATACGGATTTTGTGTTGTGTCATATTAAACGGGCAATTATTTTTGTATTTTATATCTGTCATAGCCTGTAAAAAAGTGAATAAACAAAATTTTCTGAGAGTTTCACGTCGATTCGACTTTTTTCCAATAAGATAAGCTGTTAGAATAATGGCTTAGCTAGAGTGGATTTAGATTTTTTTTTTTAATCAATGTGTGAGAAATTATATTTTAAATAAAAAATATATTTCAAAATAGTCCAGAATAATAGTCCGAACTAGTCGATATTTTGAAATGTAATTGAAAAAGAGAAATATTAAATGTAAATAAAAAGTAAATTGTTTTGGTTTTCTTCATAATAATTTACACAGTCATAAATAGTTTAAAAATGTTTCAAACTATAATTAAACCAGTAGTTCGAATAACTATCCAAAAAGAAATAAAAAACTTGGTTCAAGTACTTACTTAAATATTTTTATTAATTTTTTTGGAAAAAATAAAGTGATGTCTAGTCGCCGCTAATATTCAAGTCTCTAAAATCACATGACATGTCATGACATTCCAAACTAATAAAAAATTTAAAACATACAAAACGATAAATGGTACAATTCACTTCTTAAGTAATTCCAATAAAATATCCACGGTACGGAAATTTTTATCATGGAAATTTTTTTTTTTTAAATAAAACAGGCATCAACGCAAAAATTGTTTTAATCAAACAAAAAAAAAAAAATTTCATTAAAATTCAATTGTTTAAATCTTCTTTTGTGTCCTTTTATAGTAACAACAAAAAAAATGAAAAAAAGTGTAACTTTCATTATAGACACAAAATAACTAAACTATCTTTACGTAGTTATGTAAACGATTATTGTGTAATACCTACTGCTTTTTATTTTATTTTTGTTATTTTTCAATTTCTAATACTTTTAACCTCAGTTTTTCACATAGGTAAAACAAAAAAAAAAAAATAACTATCTACGTAAATCTGTGATTCGAAACAAAAACAGTTCAATCTATATCTATACTTTGAAAATTGAGGTTTTCTTTCCCAATGAATTTTTATTGACAGGGATTTATTTGATGCGATCAGAAATGTTGTCTCAAATGTGCACCAGGAGAAGTGTTTTTCTGTTTTTATTTCAAGCCACAGATTAAATTTATTGTCTCTATACGACGGCTTTGAGAATATTGTAAAAATCTCTAATATTGGATGCACATGACCGCCAATTGAAAATTATATTGAGATTTAGTTACAGTAGATTGACTAGGAAAACTAAACATATAAACATTAACATAGACAGAGAAAACAAAAAAAACAAAAACAAATTATTGATACAGATGAATGCTGTTGCAACTTAAAAAAAAAAAAAAAAAACAAAATAAAACATTTTTTATTTAAAAGCCTGCAGTAAACATAAAGGTAGAAGAAAAAAAACTAACAAAAACAAAAACTCATACAGAGAATAACAAAATATTTTTAGTAACTTTTTTTTTATTGTTTACATGTTTGTACATTTAAATTGCTTTTTTTTTTTAATTCTTCCAAAACGTAATACTAAAAATTATTCAGAATTTTAACAATAAACACAAAACTCTTTAATGTTAGGAAAGGTTCGATTTGACAAAAAATAAACAAAATAAATAAAAACAAAATTAATATTGATGGCTACCGAAAATTGCTTTTGAAAATACCATGTGAATGACATATGAAGCTCATTTAATCCTTTAAATACGACTTTCAATCGGAGTGATTTGAAAGCATGCATTTTTTTTTAATATGAATAAAGTTTGTGCCGTCAGTCTTTCGTTTTTGAGAATTTGTTATTTTTTTAATAATAGATTTTTAAACACACTCATATTAATGTTGGAAAATTTTAAAATTTCGTAATTTTTCGATGACAAATCAATAAGAAGTTTTATGGCTGAAGTCTTTTGATTCTCGAACCAGTTAATTTGAAAACAAAATTTTTACTATGGAAAATACTTGGAAAATTTATATTTAGAATAAATTGGGAATTATAAATTAACTTATTTCCCAATAAGAAATAACACACAAATTTCGTAAAATCATGAAAAATTTTTCGATCAAAAATTAATAAAATTTTTGAATGAATTTTGTGTCTGAAGAATATACATAATAAATCTACCTATACTTCTAGTTATGGTTGTCAAATTCTGTAATTTTTGAAAACATATGGTTTTAAAATTTTTGCTTTTTTTGTATTAGTTTCCGTTTATTTCTGCTTCATTCAAAAAAAAAAAAAATTCGAAAAATAAAAAAATTTTTAATTAAAAAGAAAAATTTATAAAATATTAAAAATTAAATGTTGTATTGAAGTTGCACCCTTCCGTTTACAAAAAGGGATGCAAATTATCTTTTCATAGGTAAATTGTACATTTTGAATCTGTATTCTTTACAACATTTATTTATAAATTTAAATTACAGGTTTCGACGAATATGCCCCTAAAAACATAATTAATATTAAAATTCTAAATAACCAGGATTTCGACATTGTTTCCTTGATTATTAATATTAGAAGGAAGGAAACTTTTCTAAAAACCCCTTGAATTATGAGAAAAAGTAGTCGTCAAAATCATATGGTTTTCAATTTTCTATTAAAAAAATTACAGAAATTTTTTGTATAGAAAAAATACATCATTAGAAGTATAGATCTATTACGTACCAGCCCTGCATCATAAGACCTCGTACGGGTTTTTTTTTTGAGTTTGTTCTACTTTTTTCCAGTTTTCTCCAGTTTTGTTTTTTTTTTCGTTTAAACCAACCTTTTTTAGGAGTTTTTGGTCTTTTTAAAAAAAAAAATTTTTTAAGTTAAATTTTGAGAAAAAATTTATTTTCCAAAAGTCTACTTTTTCAACTTTTTTTATGGGCATTGCAGAAATTTTCGAAAGATGCATTTTGAAGGGCATTTGGGAGTAGTTAATTTTAGTTTTTTGGGTTTTTTCGATAAAATAAAGGAGAGAGCCAAAAAACGCCTTTGAAATTCCAAAAAACAGGCCAAAACTGCTATTTTTCGCGTTTTTGGTCTGTTTTTTTGGATTTTTAAAGGCGTTTTTTGACTCTCTCCTTTATTTTATCGAAAAAACCCAAAAAGCTAAAATTAACTACTCCCAAATGCCCTTCAAAATGCATCTTTCGAAAATTTCTGCGATGCCCATAAAAAAAGTTGAAAAAGTAGACTTTTGGAAAATAAATTTTTTCTCAAAATTTAACTTAAAAAATTTTTTTTTTTTATAAAGACCAAAAACTCCTAAAAAAGGTTGGTTTAAACGAAAAAAATACAAAACTGGGGAAAACTTGAAAAAAGTAGAACAAACTCAAAAAAAAAAACCCGTACGAGGTCTTATGATGCAGGGCTCATATATTGTCTGAAGTCTTAATATAAATTGAAAAGTCGACAAAATTTTTACTATATGGAAAATACTGAAAATTTAACTTATTTTCCGGTTACAAATAAAACATAAGTTTCGTAAAATTTAGTCAAGAAAGTTTGTGCCTTAATTCTTTTGTTTTTGATTTCTTTAATTTAAAATTGAAGCATATAAAAGAAAAAATCAAATTCATTAGGATTTTAATTTAAGCTTCTTCAGTTTCTCTACATACAATAAATTTAAAAAAAAATAAATATTGAATTTTGAATTTTAAAGCAAAATTAATGATATTACTTTTAACGCTTAAGACAATAACTCTATTCTATATTATTATACCTTGAAAATTTTAATTTTTCCCAAATATTAGGGAATTCGTATTGCATTTTTTTTTTTGCCTTGAAACATCTTTTCATCAACTCATTTAATGTTTTTAACTTAGATCCACGAATGATTACAATTATAAAATTCATAATTTGAAAAAAAAAAAAAGCTTGCAAATAAATTTAATAAAATTTCTATAATAATAGCAATAAACAGAAAGGAATTTTATAAACATAATAATATCTGTTGGACCCTGAAGCTATGATACTTTTATATGTCTAATTTGTGATGTTTTTTTGTCGTATCATTGGTTTAAAAAATAATGTTTTTTTTTATAATAAAATTATGAGTGGACAAGGAATTCAACGAACATAAAACATATCGATAGCGGTTAAAAGTTTGGAAATGAAGAATCTCTATAAAAGTCGTCTTCTAAAGAAAGCTAGAAGTTATTAAGGTTTAGAATCGTTTGTACAAATATATAAAGAAAAAAATTATTTTAAATTATGACCTGGAGACTTTAACACAATTATTTAATTACAATAGCCTTCCACAATATTGAAGAAAGACGTTTTATTAATAATATCTATTGGGAAACTAAATAAATTTTTAAATTTAACTTAATTAAATTTCCTAAGTTCAATAAATTTTTAATTTTTAATTTTTCATTCAATTTAAATCATAAAAATGAAGTTTTTTAAAAGTCTACTACTTACTACTTCTATTCGAATTCTCATTCTTTGAATAGTTGAATTAAAATATATTTTTTTCTTTTTTTGGGACACAATGGAAGTATTATTACGAAATGATGAAAATTCCACTATTATCATTAAAATGAGAAACAAAAGGGTATACATAAAAATGAAACTGTTGAGAGACGTGATAAAATGTTCACAAAGGTGTGGACAATAAATTTTAATAATTAGTTATTTTATTATTAAAAAAAAAATTTTATATTATTTATATCATTGAAAATAAAAAAAAAAAACAAAAATTTGATTCATTGGTCATTTAATTTATTATTTTCAATGAAATTAATGAGAATTGTTATAGAATTTTGAAATATTTCTTTTTAGTATATTTAAATCGGCTGTAAAATCTTAATGGCAAGATGATTATTTAACCGCTCTAGTAAATATTAAGCGTGTGTTGGTGTCCTTAAAAACCACAAACAAGAAACTTATGTTAATATTTACCTAAAGATTAAAGATAAATACAAAATTGAATTTTTGATTATTCGAAAATTAAAATAGATGTTAATAAAATTGTAGACACCCTTTATCGAACATAATCGAAAATTTTCTTTACGCATAAAATGACATACAAGTTTCTGACTTTGTCGTTTCGAAAAAATTTATGATTAAATTTCTTAAAATGTCTCGTTAGAAAATTGTTTTCAGTAAAAATCAATCATTTCCTTAAATTATTATCAAGAAAATAAATTCAATATTATGTACTGTCAAATATTTAATTTTGATATAAAAGATATAAATTATATATACGTTAGCAACATAAAATATATACAAGTATACATTATATACATTAGTTTTACTTTATTTGACAGACGTACAAAAAAATAAAATAAAAACAATAGATCAAAATATGTTATACAGTGCAGATAGAATTACCATCAATCAAATCTAAAAATATCTTAAGGTTAAATTCTTAACCTTAATCTTTATATGTACATATTTATTTTTATCAGTCAGTACACATATTTTCATATTTTTAGTTTTAATATAATATGTTGTTTGCTTAAAACCACAAACAAATAATAAAAATAAAAAAAAAAATCTAATTTAAGTATATCTCATAAATCATTAATTTTATAGTTTTTTAATATAATGTATTTAATTTGATTTTGTTTTATTCACTAATAATGTACAGATTATTAATTTTATATATATAAAACAACAGACATAACTAGGTATACATAGTTGCTGACATTTAAGTCATAGCCAAATAAACCATAGCAGAGCTGATTCACCCTTACTCCCTTCCTAATTATCTGTTGCTCTATAAAGAGCGAGGTTGTGCGACAAGAATATTCAGGCATTGTTGACGACGACATTAAGTAAGTATAAATGGTAAAATTTAGGATAGCATGAATAGAAACGTACAAAGAAAATATGTCTATCCAGAAGTTTCTATATTTTCTAAGATATAACTAGCCAATGAACTTATATAAAAAGAAGAGTAACTTATCCTTTTTAATATGAAAGCCAATGAAGTTTTTTTAATTGTTTCAAAGTCGTGCCTATTTGGATTGTCAAAAAAAGAAAAAAAATACATAAAAACAAAAGAAAAAATGCTAATTTGTCGGTAGTTACTGGTTAATAAAGAAAATTTGTTAATTTGTTTTGTGAATTTTTCTCAAAAAAATGTCAAATTATGTCAAATAAAATTGGTTGTCAAGAATTTTAAGGTTAAATGCGTGCTAAAGTCTTTTGTAAGTATTCTAATTTTTTAAATTAAAGTCGAACATTGTTTTCGGGTTAAAAACATTTTTGTTCTTCACTCGAGCGTAATGCGGAAATTTAATTATGAAAAATTAAAATAAAGAAAATAAAATTAATTAAAATTTCAAATATTCAAAGGCGGGTTCTTATATCTCTTGAGATTGTTTGTTTATAATAAGAATAATCATTTTTTTTAGAAAAATTTCATAAATTTCAATATTATATATATACACATGTCAAAACTAACAAATAAAAATAAGGAAACAAAGCAAAAAAAAAAAATTAAAAACAAATTATGTTAACGGACTTAACATAAATGAAAATTTTCTTCCTTAAATTTACACTTCATGTTTACAAATCGAATTTAATGTTTTTTTTTATAGATTAAAACAAAGGTTCAAAAAGGAAAAAAAAAAAATAAAAATCTAGAGGAAATAACGAAAAACTTATAGAGAATTAATATAATTTTACCGCAAAATTACGGTAAAAATTTAAGAAGTTGTAAGAATTTTCCATTTTATGTGTTCGTCTATTTATGTGCATATAATAGTTACAACTAGTATAGTATATACGCAGCATAGATAGTTAACATTTTTGCAATATTAAAAATAATTGAAAAATATTAAAATTATTTTCTTAGCATAAAAATATTCTGTACAATATTTTTTTTTTTATTATTTTAATAATTGATTGCTAATAGTTCCGTATAAAAAATAAATATTTTTTTTATTTCTTACCATCGTTGGTTCGTTCTTCAAGAATTACATGAGAAAAATCACGGAAATGAAAAATCAAAAACAAACTTCTCTTATCAAATATAAAAAAAGCGAGGAGGTTTTGTTTATCTAGTAAATTTTATTAATGTTATTGAAATTTGTGAAAATTCTGGAAAAGCCTGTTTTAGCCCTAGTTACGGAATTTTTGAAAGTTATAATACCTATATATTAAAATTAAAAAAAGAAAAATTCATTTTTGGACATGAAAAGCGAAATGAGAACCATTAGAAGACAGTATCAAAAAATAAGATTATAGAAGAATTTGATTAGAAAAAAAAACTATATTTGATAATGAGTAACCAAAACTATAGGTACTGAATAACATTTTCCGTTCCACGAACAGAACCTTCTTTTAACAAATTCAATAACTTTGGTATGAAATAAAAATTATAGCTTGTAACCAAATTTGATCTATTTATATTTCAAAAAAAGAAAAAAAAATACCTATCTACAGATGTAGAAATGTTTTTTACTTTTTTTCTTTTTCAACCTGTTTCTAATGATTAATGAAAGAAATAAAAAACTAATAAAAATATGATAAAATTCCTTATTTTTTTTCTTTAATAATTTTTTTTTTATTCTTAATTATTTTATTTTATTGCGCCTTTGAATCGCTGCACCATAGAAAATTTACGATTATTTATTTGCTTTTAGCACATTTTAACATTTCAGTTATAGTTAGAAACCATAATCTTAAAAATGTAACTAAATTAAAATGTAAACATATAACTAAATAGTAAGAAAGCAAATATAAAATAAATAAATACTTGGAATGGAATACAATTTATATTTTTATCTTGTAAATTATTTTTATACATTTAATTTCTCATCATCTAAAAACAAACGTATAAATTTTAAATTACATAACAACTGTGTTAGTTAACATGTAATTTATATGTGGAACATTGTAGCAATTAAATTTTAAATTCAAACTATTTTGAATAACCTAATAGAGCTTCTGCTGTTACCGTATAAACAATTAACAATCGAATTTAAAAGTATAAAATTCAATGACAATGGTAGGTCTGGCTATCTGAGAACAACTTTGCATATACGATAAAATTTCCCATTTAATAATCCATAGAACCAATATTTCTTTCAACAAACCAAAACTAAGAATATTATTACAATTTTTGTGTAATATAAATTTTTCATTGACCTAAAAAAAAAAATATATAAAGAATTTTTCGACTAAAAAGAAGAAGTAAAAAAAAAACAAAACAATTGATCCTTTCAAAATGCTTTAAAATTATTTAAAATTAATCCTAAATAAATATTAAAATAGTATTTATATTAAAGGTAGAAAAAAAAAACTTTTACAGTCTGTTACACAATCCCATCAAAAGGTTAATCGAATACCATTATCAAAAAAAAATAAACAAACATTTAAAGAATAAAAAAAAATGTTTGTGACTATAACAGATTTTTATTAAATTTTACTTAACACCACCAAAAGACACAGATAATTTTTGGATTCAAGTCGCTATAAATTTAAATTCAATTCTGTCTTAATACTTAACAAAAATACAATTACATCATCAATTGCAAAATTACAAAAATTATAAAAAAAATCAATTGACTAAATTTATTTTCGACGCTCCTTAAAGTATCCAAACAGATCATCGAATGTACCAAATTGTGCATTGAACAATACTTGAATTGAGATCAGGAATTTTCCTCGCAAGCAAATGAACATAACAGGTATATTCTGACAGTAAAATATGACAAAAAAATTATCACTACTTCTTTCACGTGAAAGAAATTGGAACGAAAAAAAAGTATCATCATTACTTTATAAACCAGAAAAATATTGGGAGTACAGTGTTGATGTTAAGCAATTTCGTCTGATAAAATTTCTTACGAAAAAATATAAATTTAAAATCGATGTTATAAATTTATTTTTTTGTAAGCGTTTTCATAAAATGGGCAATGGTTGCATTAAAACGAACAAAAAAGGATTTAAAAGGCGTATATTTTGATTTCGTTTTTAAATCTTATTGCAAATATTTTATAATTTATATAAGTATGTTTTTTTTTCGATTTAATTGAATTTGGGTTTATTTGTTTTTATTAACAAAAAAAGGATTTTTTAACTAAAAATTGTATAAATCTTAAATAGTTTTTAATATTTCTAATCAATTTATTTGTCTGAAATCTCAATATTATATGAACATATATTTCAGAAGAACATATATTTTATCAAGTGTTACGCGATACTAAAGATGTTTTCATGGAATTTGATAATTTTAAAGAATAATAGGAGAAGAAACTTTGGTCAAGTATATTTTAAGAAATATTGTTTTGTAGAAAATTGAAAAAACAATAATGTTGAAAAACCAGATTGTATTTTTCATATTGGCCCTGTGACAGTAAAGTTTATTTTTAAATTGTTAATTTTTAATTTTCATTGAATATCTTGAATTTGTTTTATGAGTAAATAATGTCAATTTGTCGAAAATAAATTTTGTTACATTTTTTATTTTAAAAAAAAATATATCTAAAAAATGATATTATTAATTTCAACCTATAGAAAACTAAAGTGGCATCACATCAATCAACAAATTAGTTACAAATTAAGTATAAAATAAAAATTTCTAGCATTTCAAAAGCTTTAAAAATAAAATAAAGTTGACTTGAATGAAAAAATAAAATAAATGATTTATTACATGGAAAATAAAAAAAAATTGTATATTTAAGTATTAAA
Source organism: Hybos culiciformis (assembly GCA_964007475.1). Taxonomy (NCBI): domain Eukaryota; kingdom Metazoa; phylum Arthropoda; class Insecta; order Diptera; family Hybotidae; genus Hybos; species Hybos culiciformis. The sequence continues at coordinate 21,872,521 of OZ023274.1, forward strand.
CGTTAAATTGAGGCGCCACTAGAAGTTACATTTTTATCTCACGTGCTTTTTTTGTATGCAAATGTTCTCTATAAAAAATAAACCTAGCTGTATTAAGTAAGTATTTCTCATTTTTAACATAAACATAACAAATAAAAAATTTGAAAAAAAAATAAAATAAAATATTTTTAATTTAGATTGAGCTTACGCATTCAAAAAGTTTTTATTTTCAACATTCAGTAATTATTTTTTATTATTTACATATTTTCAACATAATTGAAGTAGAGGATATTCCTGGGAGCGGGCCTCTTTGCAAATTCCATATTGCAAAAGTCTATTTGGCCGAAAGCCACTTATCAAATTTGTATATTTCGCAAATCTCCATTTCGCAAAAAAACTCTTTAACAAAATTCCATTTGGCCTAATGCGACACTTCGCAAAAAGATATTTCTCAAAATACCAATTCACAACATTATATTAATTGAGACACTTCGCAAAAGTATAGTTTAACAAATTTTTTTTTACTGCACAAATATGATGAATAGAATATTAAAGGTTTTTTTTAACTGTAAAAAAAAAGCATGTAGGATTTTATAGGCTCATGGATGAAATCCGAAAAGAAATATTGTACATATGTAACGACTGAAATAAAAAAATTTGAAATGGGTGGGCCACCGGCACCAGCAGTAAAAAAAACAAAATATTACTTAAAAGATAAAAAAATTGAAAATTTTTTGAAAAGAAAAGACGATTATAGGGAACTCAAAATATTATTTTTGATTGCCGAGAATTTAAAATTAAAATAACTTTTTTAAATAAAAATATTAATTTTCTAATATGTACATACTGGTTATGTACGTATTGAATATTAAAAAAAATATATATTAAGTATTCATTTTTTAATATTATTTCTTATATTTACAAACTGGATTTGTATTAACTATATTAAAAAAAAAGATATTAAAAATTCAATAAAATTTCTTAAAATTAAAATGCATATAATTGGAATTGTTTAATTTAATAATATGCATTTATGATAAATTGATAATGCAACATATTTTAGTGCATGCTAAATATACATTTCGCAACTACCCTTTTTGGCGTAATTCACATTTCGCGCGCGCGCGCGAAATGTGAATTACGCCAAAAAGGGTAGTTGCGAAATGTATATTTTGCCAAAAGTAGTAGTTGCGAAATGTCCTTATGCTAACTGGAAAGTTGTTAACTGTCTCATTAGGCTAAAGCGAACGTTTGTTAACTATCCGTTTTGCGAAATGGTTCTTCTGCGAAATGTCTTTTTTGACAAATGGAATTAGGCAAAATGTCTTTTTGCGAAATGTCTTTCGGCGATTCGGGTAACACCCATATTCCTTATTATTTGTAAACCTTGAATCCTGGAATGGTTATTAGAAAAATATTCCCCTTTTTTGCTGTATAAAACAACAGAACAATGTTGAAATATAATTTTTCAGTGAACAATTGAAAAAAAAAAAACAAATTATAAACTAAAAAGTAAAAAATAATTAATTAAAAACCAAATTCAAACGATAATACGATTGCATTGCAACCAACGGTTGGTGAAGCAAAAGCACTGGAAATAATCTGGAATTATATTTTTTTTCTCCATCTGGTTAGACAAAATCTGGGAAATAGAGAATTGCTAGCTATAAAAGTTCAAATTTTAGAACCAGCGGGTTAGCAACGTCATTGTAGAAGAAAGTAGTAAAATATATTTTATAGTTACCTTTATTGTAATAATACCTTTAGTGAATTAATCAATTAATTCTTTAAAATCGTATAGTTAACGTCAAAATTAGTTTTTTTTCAGTATACAAAGACTTTTATGTCATTTTGTTAATTTTTTTTGGGCAATGAATTTGTAAGCATTTCTAATTTTAATATCACACTCCAATTTTTTTTTTTTTTTTGGAAACATTAAATTTATTTTCAAATTCCAAAAGAAAAAGAAAGTTTTTTTCCCAAAAATAAAAAATAATATAATAAAAAATTATAATATAAAACTTTAGCGGCAATAAGTAATTTTGATTGATGAGTTTCGCGCGTAATGTATGGGTTGGTCTCTTAAGTTAATACATATATAACTATATTTTCTTTGATTAGTATCAAAATAATTATAAAAATTATTTTTGTTTACTTCGTTATTTGTCATTTGTAATTAAAAAAGAATATTATATTTTATTGTTTCATGACTTTGATAAAAATTGTCTAATTCAAAAATATAGCTTTTTATTGTTTCTAAATCGAAATTAAATTTAAGTCAAAATTAAGAGAAAGTTAGCTAGCTATTGAGTCAGCTAAGTTAGAAAGCTATCTGGATACTATATATTGAATTTAATCAAAATAGAATTCGAGAATAGGAATTTCGTAAGATTTTACGAAACAAACATTATCTTAGTGATAATCGCATGACGAAGTATTTCGTTCAAACCCAATGACCCAATAGATGTTTACACTTCCGGTTTGAGTTAATAATGAACTAATGCGTACTCACTAAAAATTAATTTCGAAAAAATGTTGTTCAGTCATCAAAAAGGAAAATAAAATTGATAGTAACACTTTGTACTCGAAGTTATACAAATTTTTGTGTATAAATTTACAAAAAAAATAAGTTTTATACATGTATATAGAGAATCATAAATAAAAGACAGAATAAAATAAATTTGTCCTTTTTTATTTTTTGGTTGAAACATAAATAAATAAATTTTTATTGACCTCAATAACTTTATTAAAAAAAATAAATAAATTTTGCCCTAATAATAAATTCTATATTTTTATAATCATAATTTTTGTTACGGCTGTAAAGTTTATAAAAGCGACAAAAAAAAAACATTTTTTAATTAAACCCTACCCAGGTATATAATTTTATTTATATAGCATCTGTCCAACCACATTTTAAGTACATTTTTGCTGACCACATAAACTGAATTTTACAAAGCTTAATTTCATGGCAAGCCAAACACCGGCTAATTATTATTTGTTTTGTTTTTTTGATCATAAATCGAATTTAATCTGACTTTAGCTGAAATCAAAATATTTAATTGAAAAATTGATTTAAAAAAAAATATATTTTAGATTTTGTTTCAGTTTGACAGATAACTCAATTTAACTCAATCTTAAGTATCAACCAGGGAGCGCCAAAATTTTGAAGGTTCAATGAATCTATCAAATATTTTTTTGAAATTCTTTCAAAAATAAGATGGTAAACTAAAAAAAAGTGTAAAAATTAAATAATATAATTATTTTAAAATAAGTAGATTATATAAGTGCATTATTGTATCAATTCCAAACTACAATAACATACTATGCAGTATAAGCTTATTTACATATAACCTATATATTTCTCATTATTATTATTTTGTACATTTTATTATTATTTAATATCTTATTTAATATTATACATTAGATTAACGTAAGCCTTTTGTTTTACAAAAAAAAAAAAAGAAAAAAATCAAAGAAAATATAAAATAAATATCATCATTAAAATGCGTAAAATATGATATTAATTTCCCAGCGTTTTTTAATTGAAATATAAGTTTAATACTCGGCTCGTTATTGTTATTGTATAAATAATATATCTCTAGTAAATAGACGAAAAAAACCAAAATGTGTTTTATTGCTAAGGCCCTTGTGTAAATATTAAAAATAACTTAAAAAAAAACAACACAGAATAGCATTTGAAAATAATGATTAGGGTATTATTTATTTTAAGCTCCCATAGTGATCCAAAATGTTGTATATAGCGATAGTCATATACATAGTGTGTAAAATGCAAGGTCATTTTGGCGCATATTCTTAAAAAACACAATTTTGTTTTTTCTTTGAAAGTAAAAGTTGAAAAAAAAAAAAATGAATGATTATCGCATAATTAAAAAAAAAAGTCATTAAAAATGGTTTAATTACACTTTTAAATTACTACACATACATTTTGAATGAAAAAAGAAAAATTCATATTATAAGAAAAAATAAAAAATAATGTTAATTTATTTATGTAGCAATTTTTTTCTCTTTTTCTTTTATGAAATTAAATTTTCAGACATTTAAATGAATTTGCAAATTAACAAAAAAAAAAAAAAAAAAAATTTAAATTAAAACCGACATGGATTTACGCCATTTTTCTCTTAACCATATCAAAATTGAATTAATTAGGTGTGTTTTTGATGAAAAAAAAATAAAGTTTTTAATTATGGAATAGGGTTATCTGTTTATTAATGAATTAATTTTGATTGATATTACATGTAATTCCTTTTTATTATTAATATTGATTCAAATATTTATCGCATATTTTTCAGTGAAATACCTGCACCCATCAAATTTTAAATATCATATTGAATTTTAGTGGTAATTTTTATCGCAAATTTAACTCAGAAAGATTCTTGGTACAACTTTTTGATTTTTGAAAAAAATGGTTTTTGAAAAAAAAATTTTTAAAAGCGTAAACTTTAAATTTTTTAAGTCATTGAGATAAAAAACCTGCTGAAATCAAGTAAAAAATGTATAAAATCAAGAATTTGCCGCAACAAAAACAGTTTTACTACAATCAATGACTTTTGGATTAAAATTTTATTTAAAGGAGAAAAAAAAAATTTTTTTTTTAATTTTTATTTATTTTTTTATTTGTTTATTTATTTATTTTTTTTTATTTCTAATTTCTGATTTTATTTCTCTTATGCCCTCTTCGGGATTCGAACCTCGGTCTTTATAGCATTTCAATTGAACACCACTCTACCATTAGCAATTTGTACTTGATATGATACCGAAAGAACATATAATAAAAAATCTATTTGTTGTTGTTTTCTGTATAAAAATACTAGAACTTGATTTAATGCCAAAAGTCCTAAAATTTAGCACGCCTTTTTTGGCTCAGTGTGATTGCTCACAGAAATTTGCTATTGAAAGGCAATTGAATGTATAGTTCGAATTTTATTACTGCGAGAAATCAGGGATCTTTGTTGTAAATACAAAAAAAAAAGTGAAAAAATATAGGCTCTTTTGCAGTTTTGGCTTTTTTTTCCCTCTTCCAAAGAAAGTTTAGAACATCGCAGTGAAGAAAATTGTTGTCTTAAATTATATGCGATTCAATTTCCTTTCTAATCGCCTTACCGGCTTGCGACGTTTCATTACAAAAAAAATTAAAAAAAAAAAAAACAAATTGTGGTTTACATTACACACTAAATTATTTTCAGTAAGACATCGAAAATGAAAAATGCTTTTTTTTTGTAACCAAAACGAAGTTAAATTAAAGTGGCAATATTATTTTGATTTATTAACTTTGAATTTTAATTTGTTTGTTATAATTTCTTTATTTTAGTTTTAAAGTAAGTATGTTCAGTTACATTAAAAAATTTATTATAGTCAGCAGCAATAAAAAATTTTTTATATTTTTTATAAATAATTTGAATGAAAATAAAGATCTGTATAGGTATTTAATTTGGTATATTAAATAGATTACCATTGTTAAATAAAATTTTTGTTACTGTTTATTATTTGTTAATTAACATGTTTACGCTAATGTCTAATTCAGATAAAGCTTATAAAAATAATTTGAATAAAAAAATCGTAATATTTCAATACTTTGAAAAAAAGTTTCCACACAAAAAAAAATAAAATTAAAATCTAAGTTTATTAGGGTGAAAAGTTTCTTTTCTTACATAAAAATCTGGAAACGTTTAGGCTTTTCACATATATAAAATACCAAATATTTATACCAATGTATATAAAAAACTATAAAAATATTTAAAAATAGTTATTTAATTGAAATAGGAAACCTCGAATTTCACAACTTGCCAATCTGAATACCAGGAAAAAAAATTAACTACAACAACAGGCATCATGTTAATCAAAGTGAGAATATACTTTTGAATGCAATTAAGTATGTTCTTTTATAGCCATGGCCAAACACTTAATGCAATTTCAAACAGTTTCAAGAGGTTACGAAGAATACATTTTCTCTTGTCACACCCAGAAAAAATTTTTGGGCCTTTATTAACTTTATTATATAAATAATAAGTGTCAAACGCGCATAAATGATAAAACAAATTTTTTATAAAATTACTAATCATCACGTCCTTGTTAAAGCTTGTGAATTTTCTGTTTTTTTTTTTTAATATAATAATTTAAAGTTATTTTAAATTATTTTGTTAATACATACATGCAGGCCCGGCTCGTGGTTTTTTTTGTGTGTGTGCAAGGAATGATTGGCGCCTTTGAAAAAGTTTTCAATTAGATACTCAAAGGCTACAAAAAGCAAACACTAGCTAAATTCCATTTTTCTTGCCCGATAGTTGATCTGAAGTAATTTTTGATCGGTTTTAATTTTGGAAAAGTTCTCTCACCTTTAGCAACTGAAACGGGTAAAGTTAGTAATACCACAAAGTAAGCATAAATAAGAGAAATTCATTCCATACAAAAAATTCATATTAAAAAAACTAAACAAAAAATGTCGGTCTATATGAAATTACTATCCCAATTGTCGGTAATATGCTGTTCGCATTAGGAGAATATTTGTGGAATATGCTGTTTTCCGGAATATTTCAGGAATATGAACTGGATTTTTCATATAAAAAATATTCCGGAATTTGTATATTCCACTTTTATATTCCAGTTTGTCAGGTTTGGAATTCTACATTTATAGTTACTTTCACTCACTTTATAAAATTTTGTTATAGGTGGCAACAATTTTTTTTTGTCAAATTCGAGTCAAAATGAAGAAAAAACAAAATAAAATTGATAAAAAGCGAGATAAAAAGTCAAAATTTTTAACAACAAACATTTTTTCTCTTTCTCAATTGTTTTTTATACATCATCAAATTCCAGTTCTCATCAAATATTGTAATGTGAACGGCAATTTGTTTTCCGGAAACTAAGTGGAATTTAAATTATAATGCGAACAAGGCATAATGGGATAGTGATTTCATTTTTTGATTTAATATTTTTTGTTTAATTTTTTTTATTTGTTTTTTTTGTATGGAATGAATTTCTCATATTTATACTTACTTTATGGTAATACCCTTAAATCAGTGGATTTGGAAAGAGTTCTTCAAAATTATTGTTATAAATCCAGTTTAAAATGTTTTCTGGATTAATATCATTTTCAATTTTGCGAGACAACATTTCAGATAATTTTGTAGTTCGTTTGCTCCAAAAATCAAAATCTCAAAAAAAATTTGTATACATTTAAAAAAAAAAATATTTTTGTTGAAATTTAAATTTCATATTGGCTTCTAGGCGCTTTTTCTGTGTGCAGTGCACAGTTCGCACACGCCTCGAGCCGGGCCTGCATACATGTATGTACGATAATATATGACAATGATATTTTGTTATTTTTGTTTATTTTTAAAATTTAACAAAAATTAATGTTTATAATAATAATGATAATCAAAAATATTATTTTATTGCGTCTCCAACTTCCATATAGTTATCAAAAAAAAAAGAAGCAAATTTATAAAGGTTAATTTTTAAATTTATTTAATTTTTTTTTACATTTGAGTTGAAATTTTGATATGTTTATAAAATTTTCGTACACTTTTTTGGGCTTTAATGTACTTTTCTTTTATTTCGACTATAAAAATTCAAATTCTGTTGCCACTTTTGAAGAAGACATAAATTTTTTTTGTAAGTTCAAAAAACCTTAGAGATATCATTAATTGAACCCCAGAGGAAGAATCCTATTGAGAGTTATTTTCAGAGATAGAATCATATAAAGAGTTTTTTTATATATAAAATTTGTATATATGTACAATTTTATTTAAATTGATCCAAGATATTAATTGTATTAGAAAATAAGAAACTCATTAATAGCGATATATTGGACCAATTACAACATAAATGTGCATACACATTTTATATATGAAAATACCTTTATGATTCTTCTTTTATGATTATACTAATTAAAACAGATGAACTCAATAATAACTTATGAATCAAAATAATAATATAAATATTAATTCTTAATTTAATCAAACCCATTGATATATTTAGGCATGTAGGGTTAATTTGTTTTTATTGTCAAGCCTATAATAGGCAAAAAATAACGTTTTCATTTTTTGGATTTGAAACCGAAATATAAAATATTTTTATTATTAACAGCATAATTTTTATTATTAACAACATAATTTTTATTATTATACTTATGTAATTTTTTTCATCAAAAAACAATTGTTGAGAAAAAGTTATAAAAATATAACATATGTTTTGAATCATGTTTTAATTAAAGTTTATATTTAAGAAACATACATTTTTTTAATTAATTGCGTTTGTTTTTGCTGTGAATAACATTTTTAGCTTACACAGATCATTTTAAACTTTTTAAGTTTACAAAACAGAGAACGTTAAATAAAATGCCCTGAAACGATGTTCCAAAATATAGGAAGAGTTGGAGGCTATGGTTCTTGTGGCCCGGGAGAAAAAGCTAAAAAGTACAATTAAGGGTTTATAACGTGCAGACAGACGTAGGTAGTGACGAAAAAGAGGTTGTAATTCCTGCAGCCCCGCATGCGAAAAGTAGCATAGCCGTAGTGGATTGGATCAGAGGGATGGTAATCGATTAAGTCCGCAGGCAAAAAACTTTAAATCACGTAGTTGTTATGTGAAATCGTGAATAACTACCGCGGCTAACTTTACACTAGTTAAAACTCTATATTTCATTTAACCGAACTTAGTTTACTCATTGGCATTCATCTCCTGGTTTTCAAATCAAATTGTTGTTGCCGAGGATGGTTTTAACAAAAAAAAAAAACTGCTGATTTGATAAGTCATATTTCTGATATTTATTTTTATTTTTTTGACATTTTATGTGAGACATTTACAAATAATAAACAATATTTTTTAATTTGAACATAATTCTTTATGTATACAAGTACACATACATATATACAATATGTAATGTTGTATAATATGTTGATAGTCACATTTTCATATTTTTATTTTTTTAAATATAACATAAAACTGTAAAAAAATAAATAAATTGAGAATACAAAAAAAAAAAATAAAATAAAAACATATAGCAGATAAAAATACAAAAATAACACTAAAATATGTATGACAGAATTAAATTACAGCAACATGGAATAAGAAAAAAATGTATAGGTAGAGGTATAAGTATATTCCCAATTTAATAAAAATATTTTTTAAACTACATTTTTATGAAAAAGTAATATTTTTCAATTTTATACCAAATGTAATAGAGAATTTTGTTATTTTTTTCATGTTTTCGAATTGATTCAACGTCAGATGAAAAAAAAACTGTTAAATCTTTTATTTCTGGAAGAAAACGTGAAAATACGAAGATTATTCACCTTAACAAAAAATTTATATATATTTTATTTAAAATGCAAAAAAAAGTTTTTAATATTGTTCAGTGATATCGCATTGAAGGAAAGAAGGTGGTATTAATAACATATTTTTTTACAATTTCTTTAACACTCTCAGTGCCATGTCAGTCATTTTGGGAACAACTTTGGGAAATTTTCTCTTCGTACCGTTAGGATTATGACAGCAACGGAAGAGAAAATACGGAAATTTTTTAGTATACTGTGATTTTCGTAATAGGTAAGTTCATTTGCATAATATTTTTTGTACACTTATTGAATATGTGTAAAAATTTATTTTATTGTTGTCCAGAAAAATTCAAAACAAATTTTGAATCGTTTTCAAAAGTTCTGCTTAAAATAAAATTCTTGTTTTGTCTGTTTATTTTATGGTAAGATGACAGTGATTATGGCTTTAATTGCGACTTGAGTAAAGCTTTAATTTTTAATAGTTTACAAGTATTATTTTATGCAAGGAAATAATTGTACCAAAAATTTTCACAATTAGAAATTTTTTAATAGCTTATGAAATAAATTGAAATATTTCTATAAATTTTGCTAATCAACAGGAATTCATGTGATAACAAACAAAAAGGAGGACCGGTATTGATATCAGTACAGTGTTTCTCATCGGTACATAAAATCCTATCAATGTTAACAACATTAAAAGAAACCATAATAAAAGAAAGTCTCAAATTTAATTGAACTCAACTATTTAATTTCATATTCGCGCATTAAATATAAAATAACTACAGGGGGCATTCGTGATTCTGAAAATTCAATTTTTTTTTTTATCAAAACTTAACTGGTTTTTACTTTCAACTTTGTTTAATATTATATACAAAAAAAAATAAAAATCAAGAAAAAGTGTCTTCACTCCTTTTTCTCTTGTATACAACAAAAAAAAATTTTATATATTTATATAAAATAAAATAAACAAATATGTTGTGTTCCATTTTATTCTTCATATATCTATAAATGCTTATATAAAAGTTAAAATAAACAAAAAAAAATTATAATAACAAGCTTGTGGTTTTTTATTTTTATATTTAACTTTTTTTTTTTTTTTTTGGTTCATCAAATTGTTAAGCATAAATTAAATAGAATTTGTACAAAAATTATCCTTCAAATAAAGAAAAAAAAAAAAATAAATAAAAATAAGCATAATATAATAAGGATCCTTGATTGAAAGTGGTCTGGTGCGAGACTGTGACTAGTCAGTCACTTAAAGAACAAACATTTTTTTTTTATTGAATTGTACTTATAAAGAAATAGACTTCAGTAACAAATTGACAGTAATACTCTCAGCAAAATTCCCAAAAAAAAAGAAAAAAAGTTTATTAAGTTGAAGAAAAAATAAATAGATGATAGAAATTAGATAAAAAAAAAGTTTTAAATTTTTTTTTACTATAAGCACATTATAAGAATAACTTTTTCAAAAGTTAAAAGAAAAATAAATTGTGGTATATACTTCAAGGATTCAAGTACTTTTTACTTATAAGAAATATTTTTTTCTTAGCATATTCATCAATTGAATTAATTTTTAACATTCCATTACACGACTGTAAGGTTAACATATCATAAAAAAAAAGAAGTTTTTTCCAATATTTAAAAAATCAACTATTTTAATTCAGATGCTTGTCTTGGAATTTTAAACTGTTTAGTCTTTTGAGTAAATTGTAAAACTTTTACATAAAAGTCTTTAATTTTATTTATTTTTATTTCTGTTAGATACAAGGAAAAATTGAACAGGTCCTATAATCCAAATCCCGCTCTCACGATTGTTTGTCTACCGATTAATGATCAAGAAAAGTTGAATTAAAAATATTTTTAGAACTCTTGCTTCAGCACAATTTAAATTTATTGCGAATCGATAAAACTATAATTCATTTAAAGCTTAACATTAACATTAAGTCTCAATTGATCATAATCTATGATGTAAAACTTTTTGGAAGTTTAGGTAGATACGAGAGAAAATGTTCTAAGAATTTAAGGGTTATTGAAAAAAAATTTTAGTGTTTAATTAATTTGATTTGTCAAATTTTGAAATTTCAGGGGGCAACTTTTTCTTCTTCTGTCCGATATTTATTATTCCGAATTTGAATTAAATCATATAATTTCTTTTAAATTAACCTAAGTACATAAATTTAAATTTAGACTAAATGTAATCGATAGAAACTATAAATTTCCCATATATACAAAATACGAGAAGAAATCTTATTTTAAAATTAAAAAAAAAAAAAAATATTTTTGGTTTTTTCTCGATCAATAAAATAAATAAATTGTGAATTCTTTTTTATTCCAAATTTGGTTAAGAAAAACTATATTATACCTATAGACTCAAACAAAAAAAACTAGAAGTAATCTATCAATCAATTTCAAAATAAAAATAGAAGATTTATTATTTTTTTCACTAAATCAAGTAGTTAATCTGTTGTCAAACATCAAAAATAATTTAAATTCAAATTTATCAGATTGAAAAACTTTTTGAATGAAAAATGTATTTAGTTTTTTTTTTTTTTTTTTTTTAATAAAATATTTTTTCAATCTGAATAAATTTGAATATTATGTTATAATTTTTTTGATTTTTTTATCTGAATATTTTAACACAAGATTAGATATTTTCATTAATTAGAACATAAGATTTATGAATTTTTATTATTCAGATATTATCTTTTGATAATTAGAATATTTTTGGCATATTATTTCGTTTAAAGACCTTTCAAGTGGCAAAATATTTATGTTTTTATATAACATTAAGATTAATAAGACCACTATATGTTATTTTCATATATTTTTGCATTTTTGATCAATAAATGTTTCGAACTTTTCTGTCATTATGTTAATTTACTTTTAAGGCATATCTATTTGGTTTTTGTTTGACATTTTTCCTCACTTTGATAGTGTATAATTGTTCTTCAGCTCAAATACCATCCAAATCAAAAAGAAAATTGAAAATGATATTATGGCAATGTATATTATTTTGCCCTTGTTTTGAGAATAAATTTAATTAAAATTTGAGTAACATGCTGTCATTTCATTAAACACGAGATTTTTATTTCTTCTTATTTTGTCAATAATTTTGTTATTTTTTCTCTTTTGATCTTGATAGTGTTTCTTAAATACTTCTAACAGGGTAAAAAAAAAATAGTTCACGCAAGTTCAATAGTCTGATTTTGTTTCTAGTAAATTATACAAAGTTTAAAAAAAAGTTCTAATTTTGATCCTAGGCTATTCTCGATTGTTCAATTTGTTCTTAATTTTTCCAATTTTAAACTTTTCAAGGGCTTAATTGACATAGAGTTAATAAAAAAAATTTTAACAACACTTTATATTTAACAAAATTTTATATTTAAAAAGTGTTCTCAATAAAAAAAAAACATAATGAAATTTCAAGAGCTTTAAAAATTTAAACATAAAAATTAATAATAATGAAAAAAAAAAGAATCTATTGATAGACTTACTGGCTGAAAAAAAAAATTAAAAAAAAAATATGGTCCACCATTTATATCTGATTGATTTCAATTTTAAAAAGCTTTTATTTTTCCCTCCATAATAACAATATTAAACAAAATCGTTTGAAAAGAACATAAAAATATTAATTGACAGCTATGCCAATCAATTATTTCATCTTTTATTTCATAAAATTTATATATATACATATGAATGTATGTATTGTACATAATGTATGTATAACTAAAATTGCAAATTGAAATCAATAATTATTTAATAAAAAAGAAATGTTGTAACATATATGGCCCATATGCCTAAAAAGAGAAAGGTTTTAATTCCGAAAAAATAAGAAGTAAGTACTTCAAAACAATGTTAACTTAAATTTATCAATTGCTAAGTAATATTAATAACTTTTGAAAACAATTTAATTACTGATTTATGGCATTTTGACAGTTCAACATGTAGGAATGAATAAACTGTACTTGTATGAATGCGTATCATGCCTGGTTCTCTGCGAAAGCAATGAAATAAAAAAAATAAAAATAAATAATTGAAGAAATCTTATACATATTTTTAACATACTGTTTCCCTAAAATAATCCTGTTGCTCATGGTCACAACTCACAGTAGTGTTCAATGATTCAATACTGTAAAAGCTTCAGACAAACGAAACGGTGATATTTTTATACATAAAGTACGTATAATTTTTAGGTTTTATTTAATTTTTAAGGGCTAGGAGGAAATTATTTCTTACAAATTAAAATATTTTCTAGCTTTCTATTTCTAGATTCTTAATAATTTTAGATGACGTCTGCCGCAATTTTCTTTAAGAGTTTATACTCTTATATAGGATTAAATTTTTGAATTTTTAGAATTTGTTTGTATTTAATTATTTAAAAATTATGCTTCTAATTACAAAATGTATGTTTACAAATTGAATTATTTTTCAAGAAAATTATCTAAAAATGTAAAAATAAATAATAAGATAAATTATGTATACAGAAAAATAAAAGATTCAAAAAAAATTTTTTTTTAGCCAAAAAGAATCTTGTACTACATATAGAGATAAAAAGATCCAGTTCACATGGCAAAGACACTAATTCCGAAGTAATAAAAATACAGAAGTTACGAGTTTCTCCTGACAGAACTGTTATAGAACTAAAGTTTTAAAAATGTCAAAAAAACGAAAATGGGTTATTTCTGTTATTTAATATGACGGACACAAAAAAAAAAAATGTTGTATGGTGGAAAAGAACTGGATCTAGTTATGTGACTTCTTTGAACCTTACTCTATAAAACACGTGAAATAATCAGTTCTTTACTCTACTGCAAAATAATAAAAAAAAACCGAATGAAAAAATAAAATTTATTAATTTGAAGATCACGACCTCAAATGCCTATTAATTATTACGTAGTTCATTAATGATGTATTTACTTACATATATTTAATTATATAAAATTATAAGAACTAAATTTTAGAAATTTCTTCACATTGCTAAAATGAATATATGTACCTTAGTGTATTCATTGTACAGTATGTATCCAATTTAAAGAAACAGTAATTATATGAGAATCATAATATTGCCAGCAAGACCAGGGTCGTTAACCTGAATTATATACATATAGTTAGGAAGCTTAGAAAGAAAAATAATCTCGATGAATAAAACGCGTTTGAATGTCTTTTTTTTTATTTTTTTATTTATTTATTTTTTGATTAGACAATTTTACATTTTTTACACCTGCGGGGGTTTCTGACATATTTTTTTTTTTTTATTTATGTTTAATTAAAGATAAGAGAAAATAAAAAAAAATAAATACAACATTTTTATTTATAAAAAAAAAAATAATAAAAGCTTTATTCTTAAAGAATATTTATGTTTATTTCTGCTAAATAAGATATTTTTCTAAGAGTAGGAACACTTGAAAAATATAAAATTACTTGTCACAAGTGTTTTTTGATAATCATTCATAATAATATATTTTATTTAAATTATTTTATATAATATCTGATTTTTTTTTTTTTAATAATGACTTGGTAAAAAAAATTAATAAAAAATTCAAACATTTTTTTTTTACATAAATTTATGAATGACGTTTTATGTAAATCAATAGCAAATAATTTAATTTTATTTATTTTTTTGTATTCGGTATATTCTTTGTTCATGACATTGACATGACAACAATGAGAGAAAGAACTCAGCGATGTGCGATATCAAAAGTTAAAAAAAACTATGATGTTGAAAATAGCCTCAATGCAACTCAGATAGTTCAGATTATCAAATATGTATACCATAAAACTTCATACGATTATATTTTAAATTTGCGAGTGCTAAACTTTCAGACTATCTCAACAAATTTTTTTTTTCAAATCAAATCAACAATTTTTTTTTTCATATTAAACTGAAAAAAATAAGATTCTTGAGTTTAATTGATAGAAACAAATAATATAATTATTTCGAACATTCCTATCAATGACAAACACAAAGTTTTTGAATCTGTGTATAAATTAACGCATTTCTGTCCTTAAATTTTGCAGATATTTTTTTCCTTAAATACATTGTCAGATGTATATATGGTTTGTATTGCAACAACACTCATGTTTTTTTGATTAACTTTTTATGAAACAAATGTTTTATTCAAAGATAAAATGTTTGACTACATATTTTTCCACAATGCGAGCCTTTTGACTAAATTTATACAGTAAAAATAAATTTAACACTATTATAAACCTATATAATAACTTTAATTATTATCAGTTTTTGCATAATTAAAATTTTTTTTTTTGTAATCTTTTAATTTTTATAATTAGTATTTTTAACTGCATTATGTTATGTTATAAAATTATTAAAATGTTATTAAAACTTAAAATCAAAAAATAAGAAATAAAAAACGTAATTTTCTAGAGAGTAGCATAAATCACGACCTTTCCAAAATTTCACAATGGGGTCTTCTCAACAGAGTTGAGTTCAACGCATCCAAAACCCAATGCTGCCTAATTTCTAGAAAGCTGTCAACTTTTGATCCCCAATTTTCTTTTCAAAGCGAAAGTATTGGAAAATCTGGAAGCCTAGACATTTTAGGCTCGAAAATAACTTCCGATCTAAGTTGGAAAGCTAATATTTTCGAAGCAGCAAAAAACGCAGCGAAATGTCTTGGCTTTTTAAAAAGATGTAAACAATACTTTTCCCCCTCTGATCTCTTAAATATTTAAAAATCCTACATACGACCGAAATTAGAATATAATTCGCATATATGGGCTGGTGCTCCTAAAACCCATCCTGAGTACCTGGCCAATGTTCAGAGAAGGGCTATTAGATTGATCAACGATCACCAAACCACCAGCTCTTTAACATCACCCAATCACCTTCGCAATGTAGGTTCACTTTCGAATTTTATAAATACCTTGTTGGAAAGGATACGTGTTCCCTGGAAGTAAAGGCCCTACTTCCTTTACTTCAAGTATTTTAACGCCAAACACGTACCGCTTCAACGACACACCCATATTTCGTCAAAATTTCCAAATGTGATAGAACGAGCTTTGGAGATTCGTTTTCAGTTCGCACCTCGAGAATGTGGAATGCTCTCCCATCAAAATTGTTCCCGACAACTGGCGCACGTTTGACTTACGACTTGCGCCGCTTTAAGAAAAGTGTATATGATTACCTACTAACTGTCCCACTTTTAAATCCCGTCTAAATTTCCTTTCCATTACCAAATCCATACTTCTTTAAGTATAAAAGGTATCCCACCTAGTGATTTGGTAACTTTAATAAAAAAAAAAAATAAATAAAAAAAAAATGGTCATTTGCAAATGATTTGTTAAAATTAAATCAAAAATGTTAAAAATTAAAACTTTTTATTAAGAAAGCACGCCTGGAATTAAGTCTGATAGTTTTTTATAGCAATTTCATATTTATTAGTTAAAAACAATTTATGGTATTTTATGGCAACATTCAACTAATATTTAAATAATAATAAAGTATACATTTAAGAAAATAAAGACATTTTATTTATTGAATTTTTGTTCATATAAATCGAATTTTAAAGGATTTAATAAAATGTTTGCTCGTATTAATCAAATTTTAAAGCAGTTTATTAAATTTTTAGTTCATATAAATCGAATTTTACCCATTTTGTTGAATTTTTGTTCATATAAATCGAATTTTAAACCATTGTATTGAACTTTGGTTCGAATAAGTCAATTTAAAACTATTTTATTAAACTTTGACTCATATAAATCCAATTTTAACCATTTTATTGAATTTTTTTTCCAATAAATCGAATTTTAAACTATTTTATTGAATCGAACAAAAAAGCCTTACAGGGAAGACTCAACTGTATTCAAGAATCAATTTTTAATTAATTATTTTCTCAAAAAAATAAAAACTTCTCTGAAATATGTAAGTATTTTATGGGAAAAATAAACAATTTTTCTTTTCACTTCATTTAATTTAAAAATTACTAAATCATCGCACTACAACTTTATTTAATATTAATATTATTTTTTTTATGAATGAAAATTAATTTGAAATTTATTAAAAAAGCCAAAACAAAACATAATATGAATTTTTTTTTTTGAAAGAATTGATTTCGAAAAAAAAAAAAAAAACAAAATTAATTAAGTGAAATTTATTTCATAGATGGAATTTTTCAATCAATACTAATTTTAATGCGCTGAACCAACTTAATTAGTGTAATTTAATGAAATTAAGTGTTCAGAAAATAAAAAAAAAATAAAAAATTAATAAATTATTATATTTTAAGAAAAAAATAAAAATAAAAAGTAGGTTAGAAGAATTTCAAGAACTTTTACTTAAAATATTTTAATATAAAATTGAAAGTAGGTTGAAAATAGAGACAAAATAATGATGCAGTAAATAATATAGGAAAAAAAAAAAAAAAAACAAAACATAAAATTAATAAACCATAAAAAAATAATTATTATTAAAGTACTCCTCTTGAGTGCATTTTTACTAGTAATAAAAACCTTTTTTTTTTTCACAAAACTAAGAAAATTAATTAAAAAAATATTTCATGTTTACATTAAAAAAAAAAAAAAAAATTTTCTTAAAAAAAATTCATCAAACAAGGTAAATTCTATGAAAATTTTCTGCATATTATAATGGAGAGCATGAGAAATAAAGGTAATTGGAACTCTAACTATTGTGTAAAAAAAAAAAAAAAAAATTGTATACTAATTTAAGAGTCAATCCATATGTAATTCCAATTTTAATGATATGATCAAAATATTAATTTTAAGGGAAGGCGTTGAATATAAACGCCCGCATAATTTCATAGGAAATATAAAAATTTTCACATAAGAAATTTTTCTAATTTACATTAAAATACGTTTTGCAAATTAAGTTCGCAACTCATTTTTAATTGAAAAATTAAATGATTATGATCAGAATTTCTAATAAATAGTGCCAAATTAATGAGGTACTTTTTCTGATTGTAATTTGTGAATAAAACATTCATTTAATTTTCTTTCCTATACTTACAGGGTAATACAATAATATGTATGAAGAGATTAAAGTATTCTATTAAGGAAAGCAAGCATATAGTTAAATTTTCTTGCATTTCTGTCGATATACCGCAAATCAACCTAACGAAATAATTAGTTAAGATTTTTATTTAATAAATACATAATACCTAAGTATGAACATGGTATTATAAATTTTATGAAATTTTAAATTATAGAAATAGTTTCAACTGTTCTAGTTTTATAATTCTATGATCAGTAAAGTTAAATAATCAGCCAAGTTTCAATGTATGAAAAAGAGTTATTTGAAAGATATAAATTATTTATTTTCTACAGCTGTTCATTAATGAAAGCAAAAAAAAAAATAGATGCATTTTCTGTGATAAAATTTATTTAATTAAGGCAGTATTTTTTTTTCGTATTAAATAATCAAGCTTTTTTTGCAATAAAATTATATATATACTCGTTATAAATATTATCATTTTATTCAACATCATTATTTTATGCAGGTGAGAAAAAAATAATGATAATTAAAGAGTTAAGCTTAATTAATTCAATTCAATTTTGTGTTTTTATTAAAATTATTTTTAAAGATTGGAAATTATATAGAGAATTGTTGGATTTTCTAAAGTTCTTTTTTCAAAACTGAACTTAAGTTGTTTTTAAGGAGATTTTATATTTCTAAGAAATCAAACTTTCTCAACCTATAATAGTAAATAAAGTTAATTAAATTTATATTATTAATAATTGTCGATTGATAAATTACATAACAGTAAGATCATCAAATTTAAATGTTCGTGGTAGCGCAAAATTTTTAGAAATAATTTTCCGGTGATTAACGGCGATAAAAATAAGCAAAATATTAAATTCAGACGATTTTTTTTTTTTTAAATAATCATAAAATAATTAAATAATTTTAACATTAAGTAATAAATTTGTATTGCCTTTTTTTTATATTTTTCTGTGCGACATGTTATTCAAATCGGAATTAAACTATATAACCAAAATTAATAAATATAGTTAAAAAAAAAAAAAAAAAAAACATTAAAAATAATTACTTTTTTTTTGTAATAATTTCCGTTGATTTGGAGAAGTTTAATTTCAATTACACATTGTTGAAATTATTCATTGTAATCCAGTATATTAAATAATGACACAGTCGACTCCAATTTGGTGATAATAGAAAAATAAAACAATTTTATTTTTATTTTAAAAAAATATTAAAAAAAAATTTTTTTTTTTTTCTTGTTTTTTTAGTTTATTTTAATTTCATAAAGCCTTTTTTTTTTTTATTTCTTGTTTTTCTTTAATTCTTAATTTAATTTACAAAAATTTAAAATTTGAATTCTATTTTAGTCGAACAATTACGGTGAACCATTTGACGCCACAACGTTTATAGGTTTAAAAATTTGAAGTGGTTTCTTGTCAAAAATCACATTTCCAAATTAAAGAAATTCAAAACTTTTCCGACATCCGAATAACGACACTATATACATATATTGCTTTTTCCAAAATTATAAAAAAAAAAATATATCTTTTCATCACAAAACAACAAAATTTTATAGTTTTGTCTAAAATTTATATCCAGTTTCTTGTTATTTTTTTTTTGTTTTTTTTTTTTTCAAATTCTCAATAATATCAATTTTTACAATTAAACTTAAAGCAACTGGTAAATAAATTTCCCATGATTAAAATTTTAATCCAAATTGAAAAAATGCGACAAAAAAAATTTAATTAATTGTGCATCTTTATTTTTTCTGGCTTTTTTCACTTCCTAAATTTCAAAAAAAGGCACAAAAAAAAAATTATACTTCTAAAAATAATGTTGAAGTTATTTTTCCAGTTTTCCTCAAGTTTACACAATTTTATTTAAACCGCGTCGGCGCGCTTAATGTTAACGGCTTAAAAATGAGATGTAAACTGAAAATAATTATCTAAGCAGAAAAATATTGAACACAGGTAAAAATATCTGATTTGTCGCGTGAGATACAAAAATTAAGCTTGTATATACGAACAAAATGAGTTTTTTTTTTTTATTGAAATGAAAACAAGAAAAACAAGTTAAGAAATTTTCACAAACCTAACTTTTAAACACCACAACGGCAGGTGAGCGAATTAATGTGGTTTAATTACAAAAAAAAATAAATAAAAAAAAATACCGGTTGGATTTTCATTTTTCTCTCTCTCATAAGCATTTTTTTTTTTTTATGTTAAAGATTAAGTTACAATTTTATTTGATCAAATTAATATCTAATATACCGGTAAATTATATGAAAAAAAAAATTTGTTTTTTTAATATGATATGGAAATCAGCTTAAGTTTTAGTTAACAATTGACAAAGATTAGATATATTACTTAAAATAGATAAAAATTGAGATCACCTCAAAAATATCAATAGTAGATTCTGTTGAGTTTTTTTTATCACAATAATGAAGAATTTAAAGATTAGTCTGTAAAATAGGATTAAAATTTAAAAAAAAAAACATTTAATTATAAAAGTATAATATTAATTTTGAAGAACAAAAAATCGATTGCATTAAATAAAAAAAAGTTTGAATCTCTTTTTACAAATCAATTTTCTATTTTTCAGTAGATAGGTATGTTCATACAAAATTTATTTCTTATGATTCTCATTTCTCCGAGATTTTGTTTTTTTTTTGCCTAGAAGACGGCTTGATATTTATGTTGATAATTAATTAAGTATGCACTTAACTTGAGTATATTAAAAAAATAAATAATATTGAAAACTTTATTAGTTTTTTATTTTAATCTTCAAACATTTTTAGAACTAAAATAAAACAAAACCACAATTTCCTTTCTTTAATAATAACTTACTAATTTATCAATTAATGCACCTAACTAATATACACCTTTTATGTAACTTACAATTATTTCTATGACATATCATACTCCACATTGTACTATAATTCATGGAATACTATGTTCCCAAATCTAAAAGTTTACTTTTAAGAAAAAACATAGATTAAATTGCATTAAATATGAACAAGTTCTCCATTTTCTTTAAAATTCTTTCCATTTTTAAAAAAACCTTAAACTAAAACAAATTAACAACAAACAGTATTTCGTGACACTTTGTTCATTTGGGATGCTGTTGTTGTCGAAATCGACTTCAAGTATCAGTTTTGAGAAAAAAAAATCATTATGCAACAACAAAAAATAAATAAAAACAAAAGTTTGATTAGGCAGGCGCTACAAAGCTACAAGATTCTTTGTTTCTCATCGCTTCGTTCGTTTTTTTTTTCTTTCTTTAAATTAATCTTCTCTTGATATTTTTAAAGTATTTTTTTTACAAAGATTTTTTTTTTCGTTTCAAAAAAAAAAAAACTTGCATTTTTGTCCTCATCATGCACAACAAATATAGATTCAAAAAAAGACAGTACATATCTTTAATGTGGTTTTCTATATAATATTTTTAAAATAAAATTTAAAATTTTTGTTTTGAAATATAGTCAATGGTACTTCACAAGAACATCTAAAAAAAAGGAACTCAATGCTTATTATAATTAATTGAGTTTATTAAAAATTTTAGTATATGTATGTTACGGGGAATGTGCGAATTCCGGTGAATGTGAGTTTAAAAATTTTAATATTACATTACATTTACAGGCCCGATTGGCCCAATTTTTGTGCGATTTTCGACATGCGCGGGGAATCCTACTGACCGACTACCAGTTAGCCCGCCCGCCACCCCGCACCGCCCTATTTGGATAAGGGGTAAACCCTCTACGCCCTACACAAAAATGGGGCCGATCGAACCGGTAAATGTACTGTAATATTGACATTTACCAAAAGTAAACTCACATTCACCGGAATTCGCGCTTCCCCGTAACATATATACTAGGCACAACATTATGCTCCCACCTTTTGTTGTGTAAAATTTTAGAATGTGATTGTAGAGCAAATTTACTACAACCCAAGCATTGAATAAGAAGTCAATAAACAGCGTTGATATGTGATATTTAGTCGAACGAGAAACTTGGGTTATATATGAGCCTTTCATATTGCACAAATCGATTAACTCCATAAAAAAAAGGTGGAGAAATGCGATGAAAAAATGTGCCTTGGTTTTTACAATTTCTTTTATAATATAAATTCAAATAAAAATTATTGTCGTTTAATGGTGTTAACCTTTAATGTTTGGGAAAATTTGTATAAATATAAAAAGTTATACCAAACCAAGTGCTTTTACACTTAAATTTAAGATTTTTCAAAAAGTGGAGTTAATCGGCAGCGAACGGCTCATATGTTCTTTAATTGATTTGATATACATTATAATTTATTTAATGGTCAACACAAGAGATTATAGTTTTCAGAAACGAAAAATCTAAAAAAAGTCGAATACAAAATTGCAGTACGCATTGTAGGATAATAATTACTAAGTATGTCGGCATACAACTAACAAAGGAATTGTCTAAGAATTAACAATCGTAGTTTATCTTTTGACAGAGCTTCTAGGATCTAGGCTTTTAGAGTATCTTGGTCTTGATTATTGTGAATAAAATAAGCATTTTACTATTCTTACAGAGATGTATACTATTTTATATTGAGTATGAGTAGTAATTAATTAGGGTTCAGAATAAATACTTTATAAAAAAAAAAAACATGGACAAAAAATAATTACTGACATAAAAAAACATATAAAAAATAAATTCTTGGACTTGTTATTGGTTTTTCTTTAAAAAAATGTAGAATTCAAACAGTAAAAATATTTATTCAAAAATTATAAAAAAAGAAAAACAATTTCGATAATTTAATATTTCCTTCAACTGCAACTATGAAAACAAAAATTAAACCTTATTAACTTCTTCATTGCAAAATCCAAATGATAGAATCCATTCATGTTTTAATTAAGTTAATTAACAAATTTCAAAAACCTTGTTTAAACTTTTGCTCTAATGGACCTTGTATGTTCTAAAAATTAATAACAATTCCCCAAACTTATCTGTAGGGGAGAGACTTGCAGGCAGTGCCGTATCTAGAGTTTGCGGCGCCTATGGCAAACATTTAAAATGGCGCCTAATATCTCACTATTCTCATACAAAAAATTAAATTCCAATTTTTAATTTTGAACTATTTTAAATGTTATAATACGAAAAAAAGATAACATAAATTCATTATTAATTCAACATAACTATTCAATTTTAAATTAATACATTTGTTGATTTTTAACAAATTAATTAATTTCAACAAATTCAATGCTTAGAAATTTTATTATTTTAATTTAATTTTTCTTGCTTTAATGTTTGCAACTTCGTTGATTATTCCATCAAAATTTACTTCTTTAAACATTTCAAATGTCATATCCGATTGTCAATATAGCCAATCCACTTAAGGGATCTTGTATCATTGTTGAAGGCAAGTAATTTTTAATGAGCTTAAGTTTGCTAAAACTTCTGAATCTCTCTCCACTAGCCAGCCACAGTTACTGGAAGTGTAAGTAAAATTCGTAAAGCAACATAAATATTTGGAATGTTTCACACAAATCAAGTGCAACAGTTTTCTTAAAATTTCAAAATGATGTAAAGAGTTTAAATTTTTAAACAGCTCCGCACTTTGAAATTTAAAGCATTCGATTTCATTCAGCATCTCACCGGAATCCAATTCTCAATACTCCAAACAAAGATCTTATACTGCTTTATTTAATTCCATCATGGATCTAGACATTAACTTTTCTCCCGACAAAAATTCAATAATTTTCAAATAATTTAGCAAATTAACAAAAATTAATTTGAAGAAAATTACGTAAATTTACTACAATTTCGAAATTTTATATAAAGCTGTAATAAATCATGTTTACTAAGTAAAAACTGCAGGGATCGTAATATCTATATAGTTATTATTGGAAAAATAAAATAACTCTTATTTTCGGATATTTATAAAAATATATACTTATTTTTTGAAATAAATATAAAACTTTAAATAAATATTAATTTTCTAATGTTAAAAATAAATATTTTTAGCAGATTCAAACAGAAAAACTGAAATCTGTAGCTTTATTATCAACAAAATGAAACTTTTGTTTTGTCGAAGTCAAAAATAAAATTTAAGATCGTAATTCATATTTTGGTAACAAATATTGAAACTAGTTTTGGTTCCGGCACCAAATTTTTTTATTTGATTAAATTTAATCCAATAATGATTGTGGAATTCGATTTTGAAAATTCAATAAATCCATAGAAATTTTTTTACATTTAAAATTTAAAAACAAAATTAAAACAAACAGAACAGCTGATTTAATAACCAAACTTTTTAATTTCTAATACGGATACGCAATAAGTACCAAAAAAAACAATTCAAATTTCTTGATATGTATATACGAGTAATTTTCACCTAAGTCACTAATAATTTTCTACACTTCTGCGCCCATATTTCTCTTTTTAAAACTTACAACCGTTTTCATTTTCATAGCTATTAAAAACTCACAATAACAAATTTTTTGTGTGCATGGGTTTGTAAATCTGTATGGGGCTACGACACTATTTTTTATATATATGACACTTTTCAGTCGCTTTTATATAAAAATTATATAAAAAATATATATAAATATTTATTTATTTATTTACTATTTATTTCGGATAAAAAAAAAGAAAATAAAAAATTGAATTAAGAACAAAAATAAAAATTCGAAATTATTATTTTAAGAGAATAATTTTAAATTAATATTTATGAAAAATAATTATATATTTATTTTGCTTTTTATTAATTTTTATATTTTTAGAAATAAAAAGTTAAATGCGGTTTTTAATTTTAATATGTTAACTATTTCTGTCCTCAATATTGACACCAAGGTGGTTGAAACAATTTTTAATATTGTTTTGTATTACAGTTCTGTTAATTCTTACAGATTTTTCTGGTGATATTTATTTTTAGAATATATTTTCAGAAAATAAATATAAATATTTATATTTATATTTTCAAAAATTAATATAACTCTTAAATACGATCCCTGAAAAACTGTGTAAAATTTGAAAAATATAAAATGAGTGAGCGCCTTTTTAATGAGACGCCTATGGCCCCCCATACCCTAGTTACGGCTCTGATTGCAGGTTGCCACTGCTTGCAGGTTGCCACCACTGATGTATTTTATCATTCTTGCAGTCTCACAATCAAAACTCCAAGTGACATCGACGTCAAAAGAACAGTTGTCACTTTTAATCTACTTCTGGAGCGGACAGACGCAATAACACAGTGTTTACTGAGCAAAGTGTGAATTTTTATTTTCAAAAACTTTAAAAATTAAAAATTGTGTTTTTATCCTGTGCTCATAAACTTTTTTATTAGCAATTCAAAATAAATATTTGGGTTGTGTTGCTTTTTCATTCAATTAACATATTCCAAACAGAATTAAAAATATATTATGAATTGGCAATTTTTTTAAATGGATTATACAAAATTGCGTCAGAATGCAGTTGCCACCTTTATTGGCTTGCAGGTTGCCATCTTGATGAAAGCGCTGATGACTGTATGATTTGTTTGAAGAAAATGCCGGAAGAAGACACAATTCTATTATGTACACAATTCTATTATGTGTTTAAACTTGCCCGAATTCTGATTCCGATGAAAATTTGGAATGATTCCATACCATATTGCAATTTTATTTTTTATGTCAATTTTCAGTAATTTCTTTATGTTTACAGCCACTGTGTGCAAGTGAAATTCAATAAATTTGAATAAATTTCTTAATAAGACATTTTTCAGTTTCAGTTTTTCAACATTTTCAGCAATTTTCTAAAGGATGGCAACCTGCAAGCCCAAATTTTAAGAGTTCGATTTTAGATACTTTTGAATTTTTATTTTTTGAGATTTCAAATAATTTCTAGCCCAGGATTGTAGCTTTTTACTTCCTCTTTCCAACGTATATACTTTATGTACAATACGTTCATTTTTTGACGAGTTATGATAAAAAAAGCTGTGGGGTGGCAATCTGCAAGCCTCTCCCCTACTACTATACTTTTTAGTTTTTTTTTTTCGTCAATATTAATTAAATAAATTTTAAATTTCAATCATGCGACATATATTTTTTTAAATATTATTGAACGAATATTAAATAGATCATCTAATCTTAATTTAAATATCGTTTTCCTAATGTCAAATTCCGAACTTTCTGTGGATGATAATTTTGAAGAAGGTTCAGTATAATTCGAATAAATTACAAGATGAGTTTTAAATTTTTTAATTTTATAAGAAATTTATTTATTTTTTTTAACAGGTCAATAGAGGCACTACGTTTAGACTTCCGACGAAAGCGAAAATTTTAAGTGTAATTTATGAATGTAGTTATTATTTTTTAATGGTTTGAGACGTTTGAGATATTTACAAAATTTACAATGAAAAAAAAAATTAAAAATATAAAAAGGACAAAGAAAAAAAAAGAAAAAATTCTGGCCGACTCACTAAGTAATAAATTGGTTTAGGTAACTTTTTCCGTTTGCTCTTTTAATTTCTTGTTATTGTGTACCTGAGGAGAACGTTTTGCGAAATCTAATTTTTAGACGCCCATTTCGGCTTTTTAGGAAAAATTTTAAATAAATACGCCGCTTATTTTTTCGATACATCTTTTAAGCCACAAAAATTAATTTCACTTATTAAAATCGGTTTATTTCTAAGGGAAGTAGAGCATTTCTACGAACAGTCTATTTCAATTTGGCTCTAGTGGCCTCTTAAAAAGGGTTTTTCATCCTTACTTAACTTTTTATTCTTTTTCTATAATTTTATTCATTCCAAATTTGAATATATAAAATATTAAGATACCGCCCAGCTTTAAAACAACTAAAAGTTTCGAAAATTAAATTTAATATTTAGTTTATCAGTCACGTAAATCGTAAATATATACAAAAAATTTTTAATTTATCAATAAATAAATTAGAAAATAAAAGGGAAACATAATGTACTTATACATTATGTAATTAAACATTTTTCAGATAAAAATTATGTGACTGTGCCTTCTTAATTAATAATTAATATACAGTGTGACCACAATCAACTGCCGGCAAGTTTCAAAATTTAAATATGATGTCTAAGTGGGCGAAAAAATATTTTTGTTACCTCCACTTTTTGTAAACTTAATTCTTATTAAGTTATCATTAAAAAAAGATTCTTGTATTTAAAATTAAACATGGAATCCAAACGAGAGCTAATTTTTAAGTACAACATAAAAAGTTAATTTTAGTTTGACTGGCACGCAGAAGGCGAAATAATTTTTTCGGATGAGAAAATGCTTCTGTTGCAAGATTCTTATAATCAGCAAAATGATCGTGTTTGGGAATTTCACTTTCTGAGGTCCCAATCAACAAATTAGGCGTTTAAGGATTTCAGAATGTGTCTCGTGTGGTGGTCTGGGAGCCATTTGCGTCAGAGGGGAATTCCCATTGTAATTTGTTGATAAAAACGTTAAAATTGATCGTCACTAATATTCTAGAGACAAATTTTCTTCCTCAGGCTAAGAACATGTTTGGCTAAGACTATTTTTGTTTTCAACAAGATTCTGCGCCACCTCATAAAGGCAAACGAACCCAATTTGCCAGATTTTGTAATTTTGTAAAAAATTGCCAGATTTTGTAACATCTAATGAGTGGCCTGCATCTTCACCGGACCTTAATCCAGTTGAATTCTGCATATGGGGATATATGCTCAGTAAAGTTAAGAATGTCAAAAAAATAAGTTTGGAGCAATTCAAAGCTCATTTGGTAAAGATTTGGAATGAAATTCCTATGAAAGTCGTGCGTGCCGCGTGCAAAATTTTTCCGAAACGTTTAAAGGAAATTTTTAAAATTTTGTTCGATATATTATAAGGATCTTATAAATAAAATTTCCTGATAATTGACGTACAATTAAAGTTTTTGTAGCCATTTTTTAACCCGACAGTTGATTCTGGTCACCCTGTAGTTTAAATGTTATGATAACAACCTTCAGGTCTTAATCAATTTGTGGATTTATAAAGTACGTTCCTACTTTCTTCCCACTTTCTGATGAAATAAAATATTTAAATACATTACAAATAATTGTCGTGAATATTCATTGCAAAACCTATAGCATTTATTGAAAAAAGTGGGAATTTTGAAAGTAGGTGCTTTAGAAAAAGAACTAACACTAGTTTTTCTGGCTTTATTTCCTTTTTTGGTTTATGCTGCTAGTTGGGGAATTACTACAGAAATTTGAAAATTTTATCTGGTGTTAGTTTATTTTATGGTACTTTTTATAGTACTTTGTGTGTTAATTCATTCTGGTCTTAATAAACAGAACCGTTTTTGATCCAATTAATTAATGTTATGAAATAATTTCTTAAAACATAAACTTAAATTTCGAATTTTTCCAAAAACTCAAAATAATATAAAGAAATTATTGATTCTTTTAATTTAAAGAAAACGGGCTAACGCTTACGTTTATTCTAAAATAAACATGCGATGTAAAAGAAGTTAACTGAGTTTATTGGGTATTAAGAGCGACCATTCTTTTATTCTCTAATGGAAAAGTATTTTAATGCAAACTTTTTTTTGAGTTCAAATGATGGACGACAACTTATTAAATATTTTGTGGATTGTTTTATTTATTTTTTTTTTTATACAAAATTTTCCTATCCTTTGAATTTTCTTTCAATAACTGCCCACCGTAATGAAAAAATTATAATTATGTATACAAAACTTTTAATTTATGTTATTTTCGTGGATTAAATAAAAAGTTTTTCAAACCAATGAAAACATAAGATTTCAATGTTATACAACATGTGTGTTTCATGGTAAAATAGTTATTTCAGAAATTTTTATCAACTCCAAAAGATCAACATGCTTTTAAAATTTTTGACCCTTGAACATTCATTTCAAAATAGTTATTTATTTTTTCCAAAATTCTGTCTAAAATTTTTGGGTTTTTGGCCAGAAGATAAATTAAATTTTATCCGAGTTATAAGAATCATAATCAATTATTTTATTTTATTTACGGCTACTGTTGGAGAGTCAATTTTTACTGTCCAACATATTTCTAACTTATTACTGGCATTAGATGCTTTTTGTCCAGCTTTAACCAAGGTAGTGACATTAGTTAAATTAGCTATTCTAATTTATTGTCGTAATGAAATGAGTGAGATATTCAAAGTGATGCATTTTAAACTAACAGAAGGTATGTATATTTTACACAAAAATGTAAGCTCTGAGTAAGATAAAGAGTTCCGTATAAAAAAAGGATTGAATTAAGTTTCAAAAATCTTTAAAATATTTTACAGGTCAAACTCCTGATAAAGAAAGTATGTTGAAAAAAACGACATTGATTGCAGCTTGGTTCGCATTTATTGTTTTTTGTGCGGCCAGCAGTACTACTATAGCGTTTATTGTCCGACCATTAACCGAATTAGCAATTCAATATTATAACGGAGATAATTTAATCAAAGAATTACCATTTAAAGTTTGGTATGTAAAATTTTCAAATGAATTTCGAAAAATTTATTATTTTTGCCCGCTTTTTTACCCAAAATAAACAAAGTTTAAGATTCAATTTAAAATTTATTTCAGCTATCAGGAAAATGTTCAAGATCTTCCGATGTACCCATTAGCATTTATAATTATGAGTTATTCTGGAGTTATAACAGGTTTTGGATTTGTTGGCTCAGATGCTATGTTTATTTACTTTTGTCAGTATTCTGCTACCCTGTTTAAACATTTAAATTACGATATAAGTCAAATTTTTAAAGCCTACACGTTGAATGGTGAGTGAAAAGAATGTTAACTCTTCTTTGGTTATATTTATTTTTACATTTTATTATTTTTAATAAAGGTGATGAAATAAATTTCAAAAAGAACTTTAGTAATATAGCGAGACGTCATAATGAAATTTATGAATTGATCGAAAAATTCAATACTTGTGTAGGTATTTGGGTCTTAGCACATTTTATATCAGCAGCTATAGTTATTTGCTTGAGTACAATTGATTTGATGCTAGTAAGTTTTTATAAATTAATGGAAATGTGGAAAATATTAAGAATATTATGCACAAAATTTATTATTTAGTTATCTAAGCAATAGAAGGAACTATACATATATAAATAACACTTCTATTCAATGTTATAAAACTAAATATTATTAATTAATCTGGATGATAATATATATTGGTCATTAGAGTATTTTTTCATTTTACAGAACAATGGTTTTGGGATTTTTCTTTATACAAGTTACAGCGCAGCAGCTTTGACTCAACTTTTCATTTATGTATTGTTCAGGAGGATCATTCGTTAAGGAAAGCGTATGGTTCATTAATTTAATTCAAACGTAACAATTTCATTAAACTCAATTAATTTCCATTTCTTAGAGCTTATCTGTAATCAGAATATTATATTTTGAAGAATGGTATAATTGTAGTGTTCAATCACAAAAAATGATTTTATTTATGTTATTAAGATGTACAAAACCAGCTCAAATAAATGTTCCCTTTTTTTCGCCATCACTCGATACTTTTGGTTCGGTAAGTACTACATTCATAATATCACATATCTTAAGCTCGAAATCCATGAAAATAATATCATTATTTCTGTTAATATAAAATCTAAGTTCTTAGATATAAACTATCAATCTCAAGTTTTGAAAATTAAAAATCGTTAATGATTGAAATTTTTATTTTCATTTCAGATAATGAGTACAACTGGTTCATATGTTGCACTGGTTAAAACTTTTATCTAAATAATACTAATATTTTTGTAAGTTTGCATGCATACAGTATAAATTTAATAATTTGCCCGCCTAGAACAAAGGATTCATACTTAACTTTTAATTTTTATTTCAGAACATGCGAAATTAGATTCCCATTTTGATCTAAGTACTGTCCAACAAACGTTTGCTGTGTCAACCAACATAATCTACTAATGTTGTCAATATTTTTTAAAATAAAAGTTCTTATACTTATACATAGTTGCATCATCTGATTGAAATAGTTTTTCTTATGTTTCGATTGAAATGACATTGTTTTTTTTTTTAATAATAAAAATTTATTGTTTTAATTAATTGTTTAATTGAATACTTAGTCAAGTCTAAAAATTGTATAATCATCACTGAATTTGTTTTAAATCTCAATTGGCAAAATCTATTCAAAGAAATCTAAATTAGCGTTACAAAAGAAGGATAAATGACATAATTTCAATATTAATCAATTTTCACTACAAACTAGACTGCAGCGTCTTTAAATCTGTAATAAACTTTTTTTTCACCGCTACGCTACCTTACTTAATTTTTAACCATGTAATTAATTGAGAATAATGCAAACCTGCAAACATAATAAAAAGACGTGTAACATTTTAGGAAAATTTCTTCACTTTACAACTTTTAAAAACTAAACTAAGGCTGAATGTGCCATTTTTTCAGAACCACATGCCTTTGAAAATAAAACTTAAGATGTAATAATCAAAAGAAAAGTCTAATGAAAGTCGACACGCTTTTCGCAACCAAATCAATTCATCCGGCGAGTTGGCACTGCGAAATAGTTGATAGTATTCAAAAACAGTTTGTGTTTTTATTTATGGGATGTTTTTTCTCGAATTTAAATGACAACAATAGATAAGCGCTCAGATGCTCTTTCCACTTTTAATAATGATATTTCTTACTTCAAAGACCCATTGATAGAATTAATTGGGGGCACTGAATTATGACCGCATGAATTATGACCGCGGAAAAAGTTTGTATGGGCGGGCAAAATTCATTTTTAAAATGAATTTTGTCCGCGCAACAAAATGTCTTTTGACCGCGCGGTCAAAATTCATTTTATTTATAAATTGAGTCGCGGTCAAAATTCATTTTGTAAATGAATTTTGCCCGCACATTTTCTCGCGGTCAAAATTCATTTTTTTATAAATTGAGTCACGGCCAAAATTCATTTTGAAAATGAATTTTGTCCGCACATTTTGACGCGGTCAAAATTCATTTTTTTTAAATTGAGTTGTTGCCGGGAACGCGAGTATTATGCACAAAAGTTATGGAGAAGATACAATTCATTTTAAATGACTTATTTTAAAAAATGAAATCAACCCTCCGATAAAATATTGTGTTCTAAACAAAAGGGCAAGGGCGCTAGCCGCAAATCCCACTGACCAACCGCTCGCCCGCAGCCCTGCTGCCCGTTCCCCTTTTGCTTAGAACACAATATTTTATCGGAATATATTGTTAGGTACATAAGGGGAAATATTTTATCTTTTTTACTCACATACGATAAATAGTGTCGTTTTAAAAATGATTTTAGGCCTTTTCCAAAAGGATGCCGTACAAAATGTATGAAAAAGCTGTTTTTATTTTCAATATTTGTTAAGTAATATTTTTGATGAAACTATTTCTGCATAATACAGCCGCAAATTTTGTCGCGGTCAAAATTCATTTTTTTTCTAAATAGAGTCTCGGCCAAAATTCATTTTGAAAATGAATTTTGTCCGCACATTTTGCCGCAGTCAAAATTCATTTTTTTACTAAATTGAGTTGCGGCCAAAATTCATTTTAAAAATGAATTTTGTCCGCACATTTTGTAGCGGTCAAAATTCATTTGTTTTCTAAATTGAGGCGCGGTCAAAATTCATTTTGAAAATGAATTTTGACCGCCAGTCGCGGTCATAATTCATGCGGTCAAAATTCATGGAGCCAATTAATTGATGTTTTAAATTAATTATTTAATGAATTTACAAAACCAAGATTTTAGTTCTAATGAATTTAAATGGAGCTTTTAATTTCTTAAATCTAAATGATTGAAAATTCTTTTTCCACTCTACATGGCAATGTTCCAACTATTAAATTCGAAGTTGGATGGCCGAAGTTGGAAGTCGGATGGTTTAAAATTTTGAAGAAAATTCAGTATAATTCTAATAAATTATAAAATGAAGAGTTTTCCATCTTTGATTAAATATTCACATACATAATTTTACTCCTTAAAAATCTGAATATAGAAATTATGATACCGCCCAGCTTTAAAAAATATTAAAAGTTTCGTAAATTAAATTAAATATTTAATTAAACAGTCACGAATGTCGTAAATATTTACAAAATATTTTTAATTTATTAGTATAAATAAATAAGAAAAACAAATTTTACAGAAAAAAACAAGGAACTAACTTTTCAGATCTTTAATAAAATATCTAATACACAGAAGCAGAGGTTTCTATAATGTTACTGTAGAAAACAAAACCCATATTAAGGCCTGAACCAGGTGTGAAATTTTGCATTAATTCTTCTTTCTAACCTACGAAATCGCTAAACAATTTTTTTTAAAGATTCAAAGAACCCAAGCCAATGCCTCAGAAACGTTTTGTTTAGATTATATAATGAAAATTTTTGTATTAAAAAATTTTGTATTTCAGAATTTTTTATTTATTAAATTTTACCATTGACTAATATAACTTTTTACTATCCTTAAAATTTTCATTTCGTTACCTGACCATCAACAAAAAACATATATAATTAAAGAAAAACTTTTAATTTATGTTATTTTTGTGAATTAACAAAAAAAAAAACCAAGCAACGAAAAAGTATCTAATGGTATAAAATGAATGTCTTTCATGGTAAAATAGTTATTTTAAAAATTTTTATCAACACCAAAAGATCAACATGATTTTGAAATTTTTGACCCTTGAACATCCATTTCAAAAAAGTTATTTATTTTTTCCAAAATTTTGTCTTAAATTTTTGGGTTTCTGGCCAGAAGACAAATTAAATTTTATCCGAGTTATTGGAATCATAATTAATTATTTTATTTTATTTATGGCTACTGTTGGAGAGTCAATTTTTACTGTCCAACATATTTCTAACTTGTTGCTTGCGTTAGATGCTTTTTGTCCAGCTTTAACCAAGTCAGTGACATTGGTTAAATTAGCTATTCTAATTTATTGTCGAAATGAAATGAGTGAGATATTCAAAGAGATGCGTTTTAAACTAACAGAAGGTTTGTAAAAATTGCAATAAACTTAGAGTAAGGTAAAGAGATCCGTACGAAAGGAAGTATTGATTGTAAGTTTAAAATGAATCTTTAAAATATTTTCTAGATCAAACTCCTGATAAAGAAGTTATTTTGAAGAAAGCAACATTGATTGCAGCTTGGTTTGCATTTGTTGTGTTCTGTGCTGGTAACAGTACTAATATATCCTATGCTGTCCGACCACTCACGGAATTGGCTATTCAATATTATCGTGGAGATAATTTGACTAAAGAATTACCGTTTAAAGTTTAGTAAGTAAAATAGTTCGAATCTAATAAGGAAAAACTTATCGCTTTTCTCCCTGAGCCTTGTAAATAATCTTAGTTGTAGGAAATAAATTTGAAATATATTTCAGCTATCAGGAAAATGTTCAAGATCTTCCAGTTTACCCATTTGCATTTATGATTATGAGTTATTCCGGGGTTGTAACAGTTTTTGGATTTGTGGGTTCAGATGCCATGTATATTTATTTTTGTCAATATTCTGCTACCCTGTTTAAACATTTAAATTACGATATAATCCAAATTTTCAAAGCCTACACGTTGAATGGTGAGTGAAAAGAGTTTTAATCTTCTTTGGATGTAATTATTTTTTCACTTTATTGTTTTTTATAAAGGTGATGAAGTAGCTTTCAAAAAGAACATTAGTAATATAGCGAGACGTCATAATGCAATTTATGAGTTGCTGGAAAAATTCAATACATGTGTAGGTATTTGGGTCTTAGCGCATTTTATATCAGCAGCAATAGTTATTTGTTTGAGTACAATCGATTTGATGCTAGTAAGTTTTTATTCTATTATAACGTAATATTATTCAATGTATCTATTATAGAGAATAGTCTTGATAGAAGTATTTTGAATTATTGTGCGAATATTTTGAACATATTCGGCAACAGATTTAGTATTTTAATAAACTGAGCTGCCAGGAACTATATTTCAGAAATGTCCTAATTTAACTTTTTTAAATTTCACAGAACAGTGGCTTTGGAATTTATCTTTATATAAGCTATAGTATAGCAGCCTTAACTCAGCTTTTCATATATTGTTCAGGAGGATCATTCGTTAAGGAGAGCGTATGTTACTAATAATCATTTAAATTATTGTTCTAGTTCTAAGTTAAGAATTAAAGTTATAATAAATTTCTATAAGTGACTAAAAATCTTAACGTGGATGTACAATTGGTTTTATTTTCCATTAATTTAAGAAAGACTAATATTTTATGATTACTCAATTCATTTTATTTTTCAGAGCATATCAGTTATCACAACATTATATTTTGAAGAATGGTATAATTGTAGTGTTCAATCACAAAAAATGATTTTATTTATGCTATTAAGATGCTCAAAGCCAGCCCAAATAAATGTACCTTTTTTTTCACCATCGCTCGATACTTTTGGTTCGGTAAGTACTGTATTCATAATACCACATAAAATCTAAATTCTCAGACACAAAACATCAATCTATAATTCTGAAAATTAAAAATCGTTTATGATTGAAATTTTGTTTTTGATTTCAGATAATGAGTACAACTGGTTCGTACGTAGCACTGGTTAAAACTTTCATCTAAATAATTCTAATATTTTGTTAGTAAAAAGTAAAAACAAGTTAAAAGTCATTGAACGACGACGTTGGAAATCTAAGGTTATAAATATAACGTTATTTTATTATTTCAACAAATTTTAAATTCTAGCTGCCCGCTTGTTTTGTTGTCTAAATTATGTTACAAAGCTGTTTATCATAATATTAATAGGCATTCGACCGTATCTATGTATCAATCAGACATCTATTGGAGTTAAAATAAAATATAAAGTATAGAGACGTCTATTGGAATTTACATATATGTACATATAATTTAAATATATTACATATTTGCCGGCATAAAAAAAAAATCAATGAAAAAAACATTGTAAAATTCGAAAAAAGCATTGCAAACTACGGTAAATTTGTTGGAAAATAAAATTAAAAAATGTATTTCAAAAATTTAAATTTATTTAACTTCCGTGAATATCTCACGGGTTTCGACTAGTTATCAATAATTACTTAAAATAAAAAATATTTTATAGTATCTCCTATCTCAATTAAATTGAAATAAAAATTCTTTAATTTTTCATGGGATGACATTGTTTTCTAAATTTCTAAAAATTTGTAATTTCAATTAATTTTTCATTTTAGTAGTAATAATTGTATAATTTGAACGTGTTTCGGATCTTAATACATTCACTGACGCTAAAAGTAGGCACTTTAATTTTTATAAACAAAATTTTATTAATTTAATTCAGATTTTTTTTCCAGTGTACCTTTATCTCTGGAAATAAATTTTATTTGTCACAACAAATTAATTAATTTTATTTTTATTCTTTTTTAGATCAACTCTAGCGCTGTATTGTTGTTATAATATGTTGTTTACCAAATTTGAAATTGTCCGGGCGTTAAATTAATGTCCAAATGTCCAAATGTCACTTACCTGCAAAAAATAAAAAAAAAATATTTTTAAAATTTTATTCAAAAGTTATCACAATTTATTTTTTATACTTAAAAAATAATCAAACAAAAACAATTTTTTTTTAAATAGAATATTAGATTGTTTTCTCGAAGAGTACAAGGCTTCTAAAAAAATATGCTAAGCTTTAAGTGATTAAAATGGTAAACTGTTAAAAATAATATTAAAATACAAAGAAAACAAAAATGGATTTAAATTTTGTCCAAATTGTTCATTTTGTATACTGCACAAATAAATAAAGCATTCAACACAGGCCTGATTGATAAATGTTTGATGAATAGAAAATCAAAGATTTTATTATATACAATGCGTTTTCGTATACTTTATCATCTCTGGTATAATGTATGCATAATCTGTATTATATCATGTCGTAGAAAATTTTTGGTCCACTTATTTAGAACAATAACTTCAAACAGCATTACCAAAAATTAGAATTCTGCGTAGAAAAAAATTAATTAGGTAAAAATGTAAATTTTTTTGCATACAATTTATAGCTAGTACAATACACATTACAATATGTACACACAGACAAATATTTGGTTTTAAGCCAAATTTTATTTTTAAGCACATATCATATCATATAACATTATTATTTCCGTCAAAACATTAATTGAATAATTTATTCAAAATATTATGATAACCTGTTTGACATTTTTATTAGAAATAAAAAGGCAAGTTTAAGTTAGTACATAGAGTGTTTACTTTACATTTACAGTCTTATATTCCTAGGATTGTATTGAGCTTCATCCACTCATTTCAAGATCGTGATTAATTTCCACAAAAAAAAAATAAAACCGTACAGGGTGTGTTTTTTTTTATTTATAAAACATTTTTAAAATTATTATTTTCTCTCGCCGCGAATAGCATAATCTATAAATTAAATATAAATTATTAATCTAGACAAGATACTCGTTTTATCATTGAAAATTTATTATAAAATTCAGTTTCCATGCATTATGACGTATTTCCAACAGTATCTCTCTTAAATTAAGATTTTTTTTTTAAATTTATAAAGATTGTTTACTTTTTATTTATGTTTTGTACATAAGTAGTTAGAAAATTTAACTTATTCAAGGTAACAACCTGTATTGCTATTGAAAATCTGTTTAATTTTTTTTTATTTAATTATTTTCATGAACACAAAATTTTTTTTAATTGAAAATAAAAAAAAATAATAATACATATATCAGTACGATTCTAAGAATTGTTTGCGATGGAGCTTTTAAAAATAATTTTTATTTTAATTTCTCTAATTTACGGCGTCATCGGTTTTTCACAAGAAATCAATAATAAATATTTTAAAGAATATTTAGATCAAATTAAATCGGAAGCTGATCTAACAGCCAATCCATGTGAAGATTTCTTTCAATATGCATGTGGTAATCTAGATAATACACCACTGATTGATTTACCAGGAGCTTGGTCAGAAAAAAATATTGATGTTGATTTAATTGAAAAATTATTAGTCAACATTGAGCCAAAAACTCAACCGGAAACAGATGTTCGCAATTTCTATTTATCATGCAAGCATAATCCAAGTTTAAATAAACTATTTGAACAAATTGATATTTTAAAGAAAATTGGAAGTTGGCCAACAAATAAAGAGCATAATCGAAAGGATATAGCAAGATTAATGGGAGAACTGACAGCAATATCAGAATTAGATTTAATATCATTACAATTTACTGAAACATCAATTACATTAGAAGGGATAACTCGTCAACGAAAATTTCCGTTCGATATTGTATTACAGAAAATGATTGAAACTGGTGCTAGTCGTTATCAAGCTGAAGAATCAATTAGAAATGTACAAAATTTTTTAACAAAAATGAATAGAATTATCGATCAAAGTCCACAAGATGCTTATCCTGTTATTGTAACAAATATAACTGAAATTCAAAACTTAATACCAAATTTTGATTGGGAAACATATTTCGATGCTATGGATGCATATGATACTGACATAAAATCATTAAATTTGCAATTGCAAAATCGTATTGATAATCCTGAATATATTAAAAAAATTATCGATTTAATTAATGAAACTGATAATAAAATAATTATTGATTATTTGGTATCAAAATATGTTAAATTTGCATCACAATTTAATTGTTTAGATTTATTACCATATTACAGGCCATTATTATTACGAAAATTATGGGATCAAACATTACATACAGATGATGTAAATATACAAAAAGATATGTTAGAACAATTTCATAATTCATTAAAAGATGTTATATCAATACAATCGGGTGCTAACATTGAATATGTTGGTAACATTATTTATGATAAAGTCCGGATATTAAATAATTACACAATAACATTTTCGGATGAATTTTTACAAAAATTTTATAATTCATTTGAGGTTAAGCCAAATGAATTATTTAGTAATATAATTAATTTTACACATCGTGTATTAATTACCGCAGTTCTAAGATTGCGCAATCAAAATTCTATATTAGATGATGAATTATTTAAAATAACATTGGGTGGTTATGATAAAGCAATTGATTTTAATTCATACAAAAAATCATACTTGTATTACTATTTAACACAAAATCAGTTATTATGGAATAAATATTTTGATAGTAATGAGCAATTCAATAATTATACAATAGTTGAAGAATGTTTAGAACAAATTAAGGAAAATATATCATTTTATGATAACCGTGAATATTTAACAACATTTGCTGCAACACAAATTAATATACGAGATATTGTACGAAATCATTTTGTTAAAAATCATGATTTATTATTGGACGAATCAAAATATGCAGCTGAAATTGGTTTAACTGATTTGGGTCGAGCATTTTTTATTGGTTTAGTTCAGCATAAATGTAAATTGGGAGATTATGGCAAAAATTCAGAAATAATACGTGTACTGAGAAGAATAGAAGATTTTAATGTTTTATTTAAATGTCCAATTGGATCAAACATGAATAAATGTAATGAAATTTGTGTATTAGATGGATTATGTAAGAAAAGTAATGAATTACATCTATTGCCGTACAATATACGAGAATGTTCTTAAATTGTTTTTTTTTTATTTTGTGAAAAAGTGAAATTTAAAAAATAAAAATTATGAAAAATTATTTTAAACTTTAGTTTCTTTTTGTTATTCACAATATTAAGAAAAATATATATTAATAAATAGAGAATTCGGAAAATCAGTTTCTGTCATTAGTTTTTTAGTAATAAATTTTTGTTTAAAATTAAATGCAAATAAGGTCACGAACTTTTTTTGATAAAATTTCATATTAAATGAAATGTTTGGTTAATTTTAAAAAAAACTACTACTTATACAATCTGAAGAAAATACTTAACGTAGTGCAATTCAAAAGGAGATTGATACCTTGTGTCAAAGTTAAATTTTAATACATAAACTTATAAATAAACAAAAATATTCCGTAATATTTTTTTTAATAAACAATTCAACGTTGATTACTTTGTTTTGTATTTTGGTACATCTTGAAATTGAAAAAAAAAAAACTCAAAATAAACAGATAGTATAATTTTTCTTTAACTTGTTTTTCGTAACTCGATGTGGAATTTAAACTGACAAATGGTAAGTTGTATTGACATGTATATTGCAGAAACTGGTTGAAACTTAAGTAAGGTGCAGTCAGAACAAGAATTTCACAGAAACAAAGTTTCAAAGATTTCCTAAATTTTAAAATCATTAAAATATTTTTGTGCTAAAGGTTTTGAATAAGAGAACATGTTAAATGAAGTGCTATTATTGCACATCTGTTGTATTTTGCCCGGTAACATATGTATCTCTAATATATCATTTATTATAGTAGATATATAATTTTACCATTTAAATTTTTGTAAGTACAATTATAAAAATTCAATTAACAAAATTTTTCCCTTGATTTTTACAAATCACCTTAATCAAGGATTTAATTTGTAATATATTTCAAGCATTAGGAAAATGAATGAAAGCTTCCAGGATCCCAATTTGTATTCAGGATCATTATGATTTATTCCGGTTTTGAACAATTTTTGGATTTTGTTTATTAACTTCTGTCAATTCTGTGCTATTTTTTTAAACATTTAAATTACGATAAGCGTCTACTTTGGAATGCAACTAGAAAAAATGCACTTCAGTTTTGTTTTGTAAATTACCGTGCAACTCACAAAGGAATATGTAGCGTCGCCGTATAAATATTAAAAAAATTCGAAGTCGAGTAATCTGGAAAAAAAAATCAATGAATTTGAATTGAATATCTCATTTTCTTTGTTACGTCAATTAGGTATATGCCCGCCATATGAACTGCAAAATGTTGTTTAGTTGAAATAAAAAAATTTTTACAGTAGCTTCATTTACTTGATTGAAAAAAATTTATTTAGTTTCACGTGGGATGACGATCTTTTTTTTTTCAATAAAAATTTATTATTTTAATTAATTTTTCAATTGAATACATATTTTGTTTTAGTTTTATTTGCTCAAAAAAATTATTATAATCATAATCATCATATGAAATCATAATTTAGACTGGTTCTTAAGATGTTTTAGAATTATGATTATGTTTTATGTTGAAAAATTCAAAATTTTAAAAACCATGTTAATCAGGAACTTACTTATAACTTATATTCATGATCCAGTCAAATTAATGTAAAATAATTATACTTAAAGCTTAAAGGCAATTTCTATGTTGGGAATATAATCCAAGAGGACCTTCTTTTTGTTATTAGTTATTAGTTGTTAGTTATTAGTTATTACTATTAGTAACGATTTTTAATTCTTCATGCTTGCGCGTTTATATATAACTCCTCTTTAATTTAGAATTTTCGTTACTTCTAGTCGAAAAATAAAAAAAAAATATATTTTTGTGTACGTTTGTGCATATAGTTTAATTTTTTACACATTTAATTTCCACTTATGTTCGGTCAAAAAAACATTGTAGATAATTGAATAATATTTGGGAAACTAATTTTGGCATTAAAAAAGAAAAGTTAAATTAGTATAAAGTGTTTATG
The DNA here is from genome assembly GCA_964007475.1 of Hybos culiciformis. Taxonomy (NCBI): domain Eukaryota; kingdom Metazoa; phylum Arthropoda; class Insecta; order Diptera; family Hybotidae; genus Hybos; species Hybos culiciformis. The sequence continues at coordinate 21,914,196 of OZ023274.1, forward strand.
TACTTTGATTACACACAATACGATTATTTTCTTGAGCACTTTCGCAAGTTAGCGACTTATCTCTAAATTATATATACTTATGCCCTTTTAAGTTAAGTAATAATTTCCAAATAATAAAAAAAAAAAATCATAAAACTAGAATTGACCTTCATTAATCACAATTTTACATCATTTAATTAAATTCAAAAAACTTTATTAATAAAATATATTATAGAAAATAATAATTCACCAATCTCTTCATTATCCTTTTCCAATAGAGTTATATATTTAAAAAAAATCAAAAATTGTTCATTCATTAACTGCTTTAACGGGAGAAATTTGTTGTCATGATATTGATTGCTTTCTACTAACGTATATGATAGAATTATATAATTTAGTACATATTTAAAATAGTTAAATTTTCAAGGCTTAAAAAAATGGAACGTTTACGAAAAAGTTCAAGTTTTTTTCTAATAAAGCCGATGTCTGCTTAATTGTTCAACTCAGTTAAGATGTCACAGCTTCTTATATCGACGAGCAATCAATTGTAAAGGAAATTAATAGCCAAGCTATATTATTTTTTGTTTATAAATATCTTTTTCGTGGTAGCATCCTGTATTGCTTTAGAAAAAAATTTATGAACACAAATTTTTGAATAAAAACATAAAACAAATTTTTAAATGTCAGTACAATTCTAAGATTTGTTTGGGATGGATCTTTTAAAAATAATTTTCATTTTAATATTTCCTATTTATGTTGTGACTGGTTTTTTACAAGAAATTAATAATAAATATTTTAAAGAATATTTAGATAATATAAAATCACACGCTGATCTAACAGCCAATCCATGTGAAAATTTCTTTCAATATGCTTGTGGTAAGCTAGATAATAAACCACTTATTGATTTACCGGGAGCTCTGTCGAAAAAACAAATTAATGTTGATTTAATTGAAAAATTATTAGTTAACATTGAGCCAAAAACTCAACCAGAAAAATTTGTACAACATTTTTATTTATCATGCAAGAAAAATTCAATTTTAACTAAACTATTTGGAGAATTTGATGTTTTAAAGAGAATTGGAAGTTGGCCAACTAATAGAGATCATAGTCAAAGAGATATAGCAAGATTAATGGGTGAATTAACAGCAATAACTGAATTAGATTTATTATTAAAACGATTTGATAAAACAACGATCCCATTAGATAGAATATTTCGTGAACATAAATTTCCATTCGATATTGTATTACAGAAAATGATTGAAACTGGTGCTAGTCGTTATCAAGCTGAAGAATCAATTAGAAATGTACAAACATTTTTAAAAGAAATCAATAAAATTATCGATCAAAGTCCACAAGATGCTAATCCTGATATTGTAACAAATATAACCGAAATTCAAAAATTAATACCACATTTTGATTGGGAAACATATTTTGAAGCGATGAATTTGTATAATTTAAACTTTAAATCATTTAACTCACAAAATCGTTTTTACAATCCTAAATATATAAAAAAAATTATCGATTTAATTAATGAAACTGATAATAAAATAATTATTGATTATTTAGTATCAAAATATGTTATATTTGCACAATTTAATTGTTTAGATTTATTACCATATTACAGGCCATTATTATTACGAAAATTGTGGGATCAAACACTACATACAGATGACGTAAATATACAAAAAGATATGTTAAAAAATTTTCAGAATTCATTAAAAGATATTAAATCAATAAAATCTGATGTTAATATGGAATACGTTGATAACAAAATTCGTGATAAAATGCGTGTTTTAAATAACTATACAGTAATGTTATCAGATGAATTTTTACAAAAATTTTATGATAAATTTGATGATAAATCAAATGAAATGTTTAGTAATATTAATTTTACACGTCGAGCATTAATAACTGCAGTGATAGGATTACGTAACGATTATTCAATTTTAGATGATGAATTGTTTAGATTAACTTTAGGTGGTTATGATAAAGCAATTGATTTGAATTCACATAAAAAATCATATTTATATTATTATTTAACACAAAATCAATTATTATGGACTAGTTTTTTTAAAAGTGTTAAATTCAATAATACAAATTATGTAATAGTTGAAAAATGTTTAGAACAAATAAATGAAAATTTAACATTTTTGGATAATCTTCAATATTTAACAACATATGCTGCAACACAAATAAATATACGAGATATTGTACAGAATCATTTTGTCAAAAAACAACATTTATTTTTAAATGAATCAAAATATGCAGCTAAAATTGGTTTAAATGATTTGGGTCGAGCATTTTTGATTGGTTTAGTTCAGCATCAATGTAAACTGGGGGATTGTGGTGAAAATTCAACAATAATACGTGTGCTCAGGAGAATTCAAGATTTTAATGTTCTATTCAAATGTCCAATTGGTTCAAATATGAATAAATTTAATGAAACTTGTGTATTAGATGGATTATGTAAAAGGAAAAATGAATTACATTTATTGCCATACAATGTACCAGTATGTTGATAAATAAATATAATTAATATTTTATTATTTTTTTTTATTCGTTAATAATAATTATAAAATTAAGCGCAAAAAAGTAAAAAATCAAAAACCAGCATTTACTTTTTAAGAATTATTTTATTTAATGTGTAGAAAAATAAGGCAAAAAATTTCCGAAGTAACTTTCTGATATTAAGGATCAGTTTTATTTGTAATAATTTTTTTCCACAAACATGGTATAAAACATATTTGTATACCAAAATAAAAATAATTATTGATTTGAACCGAAGCTTCAAAAATAAAACAAAAACTCTGAATGAAAATTATTATTATTTTCTAAGGAATATAAAGTTTTTTATGATGTCTAAGTCTCGTGAGATAAAGATTATACCAAAGGATAACTAAGTACATATTCCCAAAGAGTTTTGTGTTATTTATTTTTATTTGTTTTTGGAAATTTAAGAAATTATTTTTTTCTTTGACTTAACAGAAACATGTTCAAAGGAAAAAGTATATTTATATTAATGTGAAATATAAATTGTTTCGCAATTTCATGAGTACGATTAATATTTATTTAACTTCCAATTTTTTTTTAAATAATAAATACTTGTAATAAATAAATCTCAAATTTTCCGTAACTTTTTTTTTTTTAATTATTCATATTATATTATATAAGTATATAATATTAAATGTCTGTTCAAAAGTAACCTAATTTAAAAAATATAATTAAATAAATAAATTGTCAAAAAGAAATCAAAATTTAGGTAATTTCTTATATTTAAATTGTTTATAAAAAAAACTCATATAAAAATCATAATGTCAAATAATTTATTATCTCATTTGAATTTGATGTTGCATTCAAACATTGTAATTCTGTTACAAATTCGACATCATCAATACATTCATAAGTCTCGGAAAATGGTTTAAAAGTTTTCATGAAATCTGAAGTATAATTTTTCTTCTCATCCACTGAACAAGTTAGTTGACCTAACGCTAAGAAATATATCTTTCTGTAATCATTAAAATTTGTATTATTTTCAAATTTGAAATTAAATTCATAACCAGACTTATACCACCAATATTCATAATCTGCAAAATTTTGCTCGTTTGCAGCATAATTTGAATTAATTACTCGATAATTACTACAATTTTGTTCCAAAGACGAAAATCCGTCAGGTTTATTGAGTTCAAAAGTTTTTTGCCACAATTTTAAACCAACGGTAACAAAAAAATGTACCATAGGTTTATCAATCAAATTATCTTCTAAATTAATTGCATCATCAAAATTTCCAATACAAATTTGGAAAAAATCATCATTACGATTTTTTCTTCCCGACTGAAAGAAATCTCGCATATAGTTTTTTGATAAATGAAAAATATTTTTGTAAAATGAATTTTCTTCAATTTTCTCAAGTTCATAAATTCCATAAAATTTCATTAGATTCTCATTTGATAACAATTTTGTGTAATTTGCTAAGATATTACGAGTTCGGGGTAGACTATTTTCTAAAACATAATTATTTGGCTGTGAAAATTTTTCACGAATATTTTTATATGAATTTTCATAAATATTCAAAATTTCATAATAATTATTAATTGTATGATTGCTTAAAAGTTGTTGACTCCAAAGTTTTTTCAACATTATTGGTCGAAAATATGGTAATAAATTGTGACATGTAATCGTTTCAGCAAATTTTATATATTTTCCAATTAAATAATTAATTAGAATATTATTTTCAGTTTCATTAATTAATTTAAAAATATTTTTTATTAATGTAGGATTCTCAATTCTAAATGAATTATCTTCAAAATTATGAAATTTTATTAAATTAAAATAACTTTGAAAGTATTCGTCCCAATCGAAATATGGAATTAGCTCCTTCAGCTCATCAATATTATTCACTTTGATCGAATAAGACTTATGTTTACTTTGGTCTTCTATAATTTGTTCCATTTTAAAAAAAAATAATTCAATTTCTTGATAAAATTTATGAACATTAGTTGCATTAAATTTTTTCATAGTTTCAACTAAATGATCAGTATGTTTTGATTTATTCAAATCAGTTGATCGTATAATAATTTCTTTCTTTTTTTTAGCATAACTTAGCTGAATGAAATCATTTAACGATAATGTAACTAAATCTCCCATTAATTGTGCAATTTTTTTATTTGAATTGAAATTCACCACTGAAATTGGCCACTCATTGATTTCTTTTAAAATATCAATTTGATTAAAAATTTCACTCAAATTTTGTTTATTTAAGCACGACAAATATAAATGGCGAATTTTACGTTCAATTTCATTTCCAGATTCTTCACTGGACATAAATTTTTTGACAATTAAATTATCCAATTCCGTCTGTTTACTATGACGATGATCTTCTGCTAATAAATCATACGAATAGTATGTCCAATTTCCACACGAATAATTTCGAAAATTTTCACAAGGATTTTCATTTAAATTTCCATTAAGTATTAATTGATTAACATAAGGTAAGATTTTATTTTCTGATGTAAGTAAATAATCTGATTTAACGACATTTAAACAAAAATTCATTGAATAAAATATGATTATGAACTTGAAAATCATAATATTACTTAAAAATAAATTATTCAAGTTTATCAACGCAAGACTTAATTCGAACTAAGATTTTATTTTATCAAAAAATAAAATTATATACCTACGCTTTAAAATTTATAATATAAATTTTTGTGTAATATTTTATGTATGTACTTACATATGCACTTATGATAATTCTGAAATCACTGAATGATATTTAATTTTTGGTTGGACCAAAATAAAAAAAAATTATATGAAACAATTTAAAAAAGTTCATTATTTAAAGTTTCTAAAGATTTATAGAGTGACGATTGATCGTAAAAAAAAAGATAATGTACCAAAAACGTATTATGAGAATTTGAAAATTCTTTAGGCTTAGAGAATAACAAATAATGTTCTTATTCAAATTTGTTAAATTTTTTTTCATACAAAGTACTCTCAGATTTAGTGAATAAATAATTTTTAGGTTAAATTTTGCCACATTACTCTTAAATACATAATGTGCGACAAATTAAGGTGGATAGAATAAGATGTTATAAAAATAATTGTATTGTTGAATAGTGAAAAAAAAAATTTTTCGACTTAGATATTTATAATAATATTTGAACAAGAGTATATTCGCAGAATAATATTCATGAAAACAAGCAATCATATGCCTTCAAATTGAGACTAACATTTTCCTGCATTAAAGTAATAAAATAATATATTCTCTTAACTCTAATAAGGTTTTATATCTACTTTTTGTTAAGCTTGGCTTTGCATTAATTTTAAAATTAATAAAAATTAATGTATACTTAGTTGTTGTCATCACATCACACTCTGGAATTATTTTAATTTTTTGTCATGACAATTAATTTGGCATCAATTTCTTAGAAAAAACATACACGAAAATGAAACAAAGTTACTAAGATTTTTTTTTAATAAATTTCATTTTTTTTTGTACTTTAATGTAAAAAATATTTATATTTGACATTGAAATTCAATGTTAAATTCAGAAAATTTGTTCAGCAATTCGTTGATAACCTTTTTAACATTTGATTTTCCATTCCAAAAACATTGGTTTTGTACATATTGAAACCAAAATAATTTTCTTTCACTGAAATTTCCCAACAATGTTCGATCGAAATTCTCATTATTTTTAGAAAGCCACAATAAATATTCATTGTAAGCAACGTTTAATGATTTTATTGTATTATTTTCAATAATATCTGTTTCAAAATTCAAATTTAAAACATCATCTGTAGCATAAAAATACAACATTGGATTATTAACATCAGTATCAATAGAATAAACATTTGTCGCAGAACTCATGCCCATTAAATGATCTTCAATATACCTTCCGTCATAAATAATAACATTTTTTAGAAATTCATTAAAATACTTTAATACATTTGCATAGAATTTATCTGACGAAAAATTCAGATTCTGATAGGTTCCATCAAAATCTAGAAAAAAAAATATTTATTGTGTAGGTATGCATCTATCTATCTGTCTATATAAATAAAAATGTGAATGTCTGTTTGCTCAAAATCTTAAATTAACTATTAATTTCAAATTTCGCACAACATTGCATTCGAATACGAATTATATATTATATAGATGTCGCCCCTGTGACATATATATTATATAGATGTGGCCCCTGTGACATATATATAGCATTTTCCCCCCGAGCCCTGCCATATTTTTATTTTTTCAGCCATAGAAAAGATTCAAGTAAAAAATGAGTGGGTTGGAGCCACAGCAACACATGATCGGGTACAGATCATTAATAAAAATATGGATCACGGTCATAACCAAAAAAAAATCCCAATTTGGAGTAAAATCCAAATGTTCAAAATACAAATGTTCAAAATCCAAATGTACTATATCCAAATGTTCAAGATCAAAATCAATCAAAATCCTAAGAAATGAAAATCCAATTGCATCAAAATCCAAACTTAAGAATTAATTATGGTTAAAGATTTTTTTGCATTCAAAAAATTTTGCTTGCATGTGTAATTTTTTTTTTAATTGAAACTTTTCTATGGTTTGATTGATTTAGCACTGTTTATAAATTTAATTAATTTAATTGAAAATAAAATTCATTATACATAATGTCCTATATTCTAAAAAAATGTTTAAAGAAATATTAATCTCTGGGAAAATTAATAGAGTTCTGTAATGACTTTTCACTAAAATCAAAATCGAAACTTGGTGAAATAGTTTCACCAACTTTCGATTTTGAATATTTGGATTATAATTTATTTGGATTTTGAACATTTGGATTTTGAAAATTTTGATTTTGAAATTTGGGTTATGAACTTTGGATTTTGAGATTTGGATTATTTAGCAAATCTTAAAAATATTTATTGCTTTAAAATAAAAACTAGTCTAAAACTAAATGCGATACATCTACGGTCTCAGTCGTTTTAGATAAAACATAATTTATTAGATACTAACTAACTCGGCGTGCTCCGCTACGCTCTTGATAACATTAATTTAAAAAAAAACGTTCTGCCCCGCCTTCTGCCCATTTTTTATAGGTATAATATCTAAATGACTTTCCCTCCCATTCCCCCTGGGGGACTCTTGTAGGGTTGCGCTGAAAATCTAAAAGGTGGTAAACCTTCCCTGGGGTCCGAACAACAACTCCTCCAAGTTTCATCGAAATCGGCCGAACAGTTTAGGAATGCATAAAGGACAAACATACAGACAGACATTAATTTTTATAGGTATAATCTAAACGACTCCAATTAGTTGAAATTAAATTTCACTTCCCATTTAATTTAATTATAATATTGTGAAACAAAATTTAATAATTTTCGAAAATTTACAAAAAAAAAAACGGTAGTCTTTAGAATAAAACTTGCATTTCACTTACCAGGGAATAATGGTTTCAATTTATCAGGGTCTGTAATCAAAGGTTGTCCAGGTCTATTATTAAAATTATTAAACATTATTGTCAAATGATTTTTAAGATAATCTTCATCAGTTGTATTGAAAGTTTTTTTCATTGTTTTTAAATGAATAAGACTTCCAAATACTGGTATATATTTTCGACATGGATGAGGCTTAGCAAAAATCATATGCCTATACATCAAGTAATTAACTATTGTATTTTTATTGGAGCTTTCTTTTAATATTCCCAAAATGCGATTAACTTGATTAACATTTCTAATTAATAAAACTCGATTATTGAGAATAACATCAAGAGGAATACCAACTGTAGAGCTGATTGATTCAAAAAATTCCATCCAATTAAAATTTGGACTATTAATTGCTGCAATATTTGAAAATTCAGTTTCAATTTGGTCCTCAGTGTTTTCTGAAAGATCATTTATAAGTTTCTGATAAAAATCTTTAATTTTTTGAATATATTTTTTCGTTTTATTTTGATCAATATTAAATTTTCGATTCATCATGTAAAAAATTGCATTAAAATTTTCAGTTTCATGATCTTTCTTTAAAACTTCTGGCATTATTTGAACACTGTCATTGTTTATTTTAATTCTTAAAAATTTTGTTGTTTCTAGTGTAACTAATGAACCCAGAATTTTCTCAATACTAATATTGGCAATATCGTCGTTATCGCTTAATGGCCAATGCCCAATTTCTTTTAAGATTGGAACTTGTGAAAATAATTCAGTTGCAATATTTTCAGCTTTAAAACATGATTCATAGAATTGATGCATTTTTTTATCAGTTTCTGATATTGGTGGCTCGCTTAACAAAAATTTTTTAAAATTTTCATCATAACCGAATAAACCATGATTTGTATTCTGTAATTTGCCACATGAATATTCAACGAAATCTTCACATGGATTTATAGTATCATTAATATTTTTAACAATTTTATGGATTTCACCCAAAGGTGAACCATATACACCTTGATATAATAAAATAATAAAATAATAAATTAAAAATTGATACATTTTAATTATAAATTCACAAATGAACTAAACTATTTGAGAATTTTAAAGTTTATTTATAGCCTTTTTAATTTCTCTCAAAAAAAAAAAATGATAAGCGAAAGCTTTCATTTTAAATAAAATATAATAATCAACTTTCTCCTCAATGAGTATTTATTTGCCTGAATGATCTTTGATTCATAGCTTTGTTTTACCTTTTGACTCGAAGTCACAAACTCTCTGATATCAATGTTCGACCAACAAAAAATATAATATGTACATAATAAAAATATCTATAAAAAAAGGGAAGAAAACACTTGCAAACAATCATAAAATATATAAGTCGGTATTTTATTTCTCTATTTTACTGAAGTACGCGATTCAAATCAATTTTATGCAAAGCTTTCTGTTTCACTTTTTTTTCAACGAGTGTAATATTTTATTTTCCAATGATTAAAAAAGATCTTTTCATATTTAACTATTTCGCAACTTTTTTTTTTTTTAGTTTTATTTATTTAAGTGCTCGTTCAGGTTTCCTATCTGATCTTCAACCTGATAATAAAGTTTACAAGAAGTTCCTTTTACTGAATTTTTAATATTTTTATTAGTTCAAATAAAAGTTAAAAATCGTCGGTGAACACAAATTTTTGAATCTCAACCTAAAATATGATAAATTAAAAAAAAAATTAATTCTTACCAATGCAGAGTTGAAATTCGGTTAAATTATTACAAAAAAATTATTTACCTGAAAAGAAAAATAATGCTTATAAAATTTTATTATTTAAATCGGATATTTTAAAATTCTAGTTGTACAACATAAATCTCAGGTGATGTATCCTTTTTTTATGAACTTAAAAAGTTACATTTTTTTCAAATCAAGATCAAGCCTGTTATATAACACTATCTATATAAAATATATATATATAAATATAAGTATGTTTCATTATGAAGTAAGAACTTTTCGATCTCTTCATTTATCTTATTTATTCATAATATATTATTAATTATCTGCAAAAAAATATTAATATGTACAACATTCTATTTTTGAGATCTTTGTATAATATGAGCCTAAGAAAAAAAAAAGAATTTATTTTATTATCAGTAACCGTACGTATTAATGTACATTCCATATACTTTCATTAAAATTTTCCATCAATTTTTGTGCATTTAAAAATTGAACAAAATACTCTTTAAAATTAAACAAAAAACAAATAACCAAAATTTAAACTATCTCTTCTGAAATTTAGGTGCAACCAATATTTTTTTTTTGGTTAAAAAGGTCATAAACTTTATTTTCAAAACTAAATACAAGAATGGTATATTGTGACTGCTGAAAATATTTTACATTAAAAATTAATAAAGAATTATTAAAAATATGGAAAAAAGAAAAATGAAGGTGCAGGTTGTAAAAATTTAAGACTCCTTTTATCGCGAAAAAAATTGAGTATGGATTGGAAACATTGCGCATTTAAAATTATCTAATTTCGTTTAACAATCAAAATTTAACCAATAATTTTATTAGTATTTAAGGAATTTTTCGAATATGATAATGCATAAGTACTTAATTTTATGACAGTGAGTATTTTATGGGAAAAAAGAATTCCAATGAAGATATAATAAAGTTATAGCAAATTTTAAAAAATTCATATTTAAATCGAAGAAATTTATGAGACATTAAGGATAGAAAATTAGTGTTTAACTTCGAAAATATTCAATCTTTTTATTAATATGTAAGTATGTATAACAATTTTGAAAATTATTATTTTATTATGTGACATTCACAATTTTCACAGTTTTTCTAATTTTATTGAAGTATATGCATATTTTTAAGTGAACAAAACGAAATCTTAAAATATTTTAATACGTCAAAATAAATAATGAATGAGATTCTTCAATTCACAAGAAATTTAAAAAAAATTATATATATTTATGCTAACATCAGTTGATGAAAATAAATGTGTTTTTTATAATAAATTAATCATTCCTCTCTTCCAAGAAAAATTTTATTGTTATATAAATGAACGAATTATAATTTGAATTCTGTAATTAGGTCAGGAATTAGGTAGACTTTAAAATAATTTGAAATTAGTTGTATGAAACGATCTATGACACGAAGCTTGAACAATATTTCTTTCATATGTTAAAATTAAATTTATTAGGTATCTAAACAATTGCAACTGTTTATTGTATACACATCTTGTTTTTTATGACATTATAAGTTAAAAAAAATTCACATAATTGAAGTTAATACGCTATTATCCGTAACGCTACGAAGTCTACAGCTTCAGGGAATCTAAAAGTGTCCAAGAACTTTAGAATTAAAATTATTCAACTTTTTTGTCCTAAAATGCACTTTATTATGTTCTCCTTGTTTTAAATGTACTGGTTCTAAATTTTATCGAGCATCATCGAATAAATTAAAAAAGCTAATTTAAGGTTTTGTATGAAATTGATCGGTCAAGTTAGCTTATATAAAAATGTTTCCATAAAATAACTTTCTATTCATATTTTTAAAACTGATGTGTCCAAAGAAAAACGATGAGATCACCCATGCCCAACGTAAGACCATCAGTTAATTTATGTACAGAATGCTAAAATTTACAAAAAAATAAAATAAAATAAACATTTGAAAAAACCATAAAACAGAGAGATAAAAAATTATTTACTTCTTGTTATTCCACTACGACTACTACTGTAATGTTAGAAATAATTAAAAATAATTTTTTTCTTTAATCTTAAATTAAAATATAATTTAACAAAGTTTATGATAACCTTTTGACTAATTAAAAATAATACTAAAATTATTATCAAATCAAAAAATTAAAATACTTTTTTTTTTTAAATTAAGTTAATTTAAAATCAGTCGTAAAGTAGGCTGTCCGTTGTAATCTACACAAGCCATTATTTTTCTATACAAATATCTTTTTGCATTTGTTTCGAAAAAAATTATTTTTTCCATTTTATTTAAGAAGTATCAGCGATGATTTCATTAATCAGTCAGATGTACATGTTTTTTTTTCTCCTTGGAGTAACATTCGCTACACCTGTAAAAAATGAAAAAGCTTATGTTGAAAACACTTTGAATCAAGTCGATTCAACAATTCAACCGTGCGAAGATTTTTCCAAATATGCTTGTGGTAATTTGGGACCAAAACAAAATACTAGCCTTGAATTTTTAACGCTAAACGATGTGTTAGTTGAGTTTTCTCAAGAAAAACCAACAACAAAAGCCGAAAGAGAATTATTAAAATTTGCAGAATCATGTAAAAATAAAAAAGAAAAAAATTTTATTTTCACAGAAATCGATTCTTTTGAGCCTTTAAAAAATTTAGATGATTTAAAAAATGCAAACAAAAGTACAATTGCAAGTTTATTCGCTGAACTGGGAATAATTGGTGGACAACGATTAATAAGTTTAAAACCAGATTTTGAAGCTGAAAATAATGTAAGAATATTATTAACTTCCAAAGTTGAGAATGAATATATTAATTACGAAAAATTTAAAAAAAAAACACTTGAAGAATATGGTCACATTTCTAAAACAGTTGAAAACCTAAAAAAATTAGAAACATTATTGGATAAATTTCAAATAGTTGTACCAAAAAACGAAGAAAATCAAAGAATAACATTTGAAGCTTTCAAAGCAGATGTGGGTGAAGAAAAATTTGATTGGGATTCTTATTTCACAGAAATTTATAATATGATCGGAGAAGAAAAAACATTGAATTTTGAAAAAGAATTACTAGTGGACAATCCAGAACAATTAAAATTTATAATTACCGCCTTAAACGAAGCCGATACTGAGGTAAGAATTTATGTCGATCAATTTTTTGTTAATTAAACCAGAATTGAAAAGAAAATATTTTTAGAAATTTATACATATTTAAAAATTTTTTTACAATACTTAATTATTTGCAGATTGTTGCTATGTTTTTATCGTGGAAATATGTAGAATGGGCACAAAATCAAGAATGTGAAAACTTGATACCAGCTTTGGCTCCTATTTTAAGTTTACGTCTGTGGAAAAAACACTACACTGAAAAAGATGAAACAAAATTAATCCAATTATTTCATATTTTTGAAGAATCTTATAATAAAACATTTGAAAATGATCCATTGGAACGATCTTATCTAAAATTTTTAAAGCCAAAAATTGATTTAATAAAAGCTTTCTCCAATTTTCTTAAAAGTGACAATCTAACATCAGATTATGAAGATTTAGAATTTGATTCATTGAAATTTTATCATAATGCCGTAAATATTTATGCAGTCACATGGAAAAAATATTTTCATTATGTTGATGAGCATGTCCCTGATTTCAATTCATTAAGAATAAGAATTCAGCAATATGCTAACCAAGTAGATCCTGCTGCACATAATAAACCAATTTTATATTATTTTGTAACAAAATATTTAGATTTATGGTCAAACACATATGATGCAGCACACAGCTATTTAAAGGCTAACATTCCAGATGGATGTAACAAAGAGAATGTAGGTTTAATGAACTTATCCTATGCAGTTAGAAAAACGTATTCAGATTTTTTAAAAATCAATGCAGACAAAGAAAATGAAAAAGTTTTCTGGACAGCTCTGGCGCAACAAAATTGTTTTGAAAATCCTGACCGGAAGATGACCTCAAATATGGTGACAGCATTATCACATTCGACTGGCTTTGTTAATGCATTTAAATGCGAAGTAGAAAGTAAAATGAACAAGGCACACTGTGAGCCCATATCCTGAATCAATTGAAAGAAAAATGTTTTTATTTGATTTATATTTCAAAAAGAGAGTAAATAAATTTTTTTCGATCTTATTTTATTGTTAGTTTTGTTTATTCAAAATATTTTTTTATTAAAACTCAATGATTTAATTTCAAAATAGTACAATATCATCTAATTTATAATTGGTACTTTTCCGTTAGCCGGGCGCAAATGCACGGCGCAAAAAATTGTGAATCAAGACGCAAAAAGAAGCAGAAATGTTACCGAAAACTTATGGTCATTAAAAATGAATTTTTTTTATTTATTTTTTTTTTTGGGGCGCTGCGCGCGAAGCTAATGGGACGGGGACTCTGTAAATTTCTGCAGAATTGGTTCGTGTATGTTGGTTTTTTAAATTACACCAATTGTGCAGAAGAAAAAAAAATGCCCTAGGGGGTTCGGCAGCCGTCCCCCGATACACGAAAAAACTATTCATTTTAAATGACCATAAGTTTTCGGTAACATTTCTGCTTCGTTTTTCGTCTTGATTCACAATTTTTTGCGCCGTCCATTTCCGCCCGGCTAACGGAAAAGTACCTTATAATTTGTTAATTGATATGATAGGAGCGTAGGACTATTGATACTGCCTAGTTACATACAAATTATTCACGATACAATGGTAATAGCTTCGACAAATTTCAGGTTACCAACCACGAATTTTATGATTGCAAAATGGTTGGCGAATAGGCACTTATAAAAGATGATTTGGTTTGTGATTTAAAAAACAAAAAAAATATGTGAGTCTCGGGACACACGGAAGAAGTGAAACTTCATGGCAAGTAGTATTTTCCAGGAAGGCTAAATAAATATTTAAAATGGCCAAGTGCATATAAGACATGACGTCGATCGATTTCTTCGACGGCGACTAGTTGCTTTTTGTCCTTTTTGTATTAGTAAATTTCCAAGATTTTTGACCTTTATTAATTCAATTGGCAAAAAAATGTTTTACATATATTTAATTTCTGCGATTAAAATTATTTGTTGCTGGTTGGGTTAGTTGCAAACAACGGATATTATTAAAGTCCAGCATTTTCAACATTTCTTTTGTGTCTGGATCTACTTCTATTATGTCTTGTTCCAATGCCGATACAGCTGGTACATAGTTATCACGACGTTCACGTTCCTCTTCTTGTAATTTAATTGAAATTCCTCGAACTTGAGAATGACGAAGACGTCCCATTAAATGTGTTACATATCCAGCAATTTTATTTCTCAATGGTTTTGTTGGAATAATTGCAACTTCTTCACAAATTCGTTTATTTGTGTGAAAATCCAATGTTAGCCGAGTGTAATATTTTTCAATAATTACTTTGGCAGCCTTTTTAATAGTTTTGGTTCTGACACGACCCATTGTTGTTTTTTTTGAGTTATTTAATCGAAACTCTTCACACGTGGAAAAATTCAATAAAATTTTCATAAGACCGATTTAAACGGTCATGATTTCCCGAGAGTTTCGGCCATAAAATCCCAGGGATCTTATTACCGATTTAAACGGTCATAATTTCACGATAGTTGCGGCCATAAAATCCCGGGGATCTTATGACCGATTTAAAGGGTCATAATTTTCCGAGAGTTATGATCATAAAATCCCGGGATATTATGACCAATTTAAACGTTCATAATTTCGGTCATAAGACCGATTTAAACGGTCATGATTTCCCGAGAGTTTCGGCCATAAAATCCCAGGGATCTTATTACCGATTTAAACGGTCATAATTTCACGATAGTTGCGGCCATAAAATCCCGGGGATCTTATGACCGATTTAAAGGGTCATAATTTCCCGAGAGTTGTGGTCATAAAATCCCGGGGATATTATGACCAATTTAAACGTTCATAATTTCTCAAAACATGCGGTCACAAAATCCCTCCATGTGGAAAAGGACATAACATCCCCGGTCATAAGATCCGCACGATTTCGGTTATAAAATCTCGGAGATCTTATGACCGATTTAAACGATCATATTCTTCCCGAGAGTTGCGGCCATAGATCCCCGGGTTTTTATGACCACAACTCTCGGGAAATTATGACCGTTTAAATCGGTCATAAGATCCCCGCGATTTTATGACCGAAATAGTGGGGATCTTATGACCGTTTAAATCGGTCATAAGATCCCCGGTTTCTTATGACGGTTTAAATCCCCGAGTTTTTATGACCGAAATTGTGGGGATCTTATGACCGTTTTAATCGGTCATAAGATCCCCGGGATTTTATGACCGAAATACTGGGGATCTTATGACCGTTTAAATCGGTCATAAGATCCCCGGGATTTTATGACCGAAATAGTGCGGATCTTATGATCGTTTAAATCGTCATAAGATCCCCGGGATTTTATGACCGAAATACTGGGGATCTTATATGACCGTTTAAATCGGTAATAAGATCGCCAGGTTTTTATGACCGAAATCGTGGGGATCTTATGACCGTTTAAATCGGTCATAATATCCCCTATTTTTATGACCGAAATAGTGGGGATCTTATCACCGTTTAAATCGGTCATAAGATCCCCGGGATTTTATGGCCGCAACTATCGTGAAATTATGACCGTTTAAATCGGTAATAAGATCGCCAGGTTTTTATGACCGAAATCGTGGGGATCTTATGACCGTTTAAATCGGTCATAAGATCCCCGAGTTTTTATGACCGAAATAGTGGGGATCTTATGACCGTTTAAATCGGTCATAAGATCCCCGGGTTTTTATGACCGAAATCGTGGGGATCTTATGACCGTTTAAATCGGTCATAATATCCCCTATTTTTATGACCGAAATAGTGGGGATCTTATCACCGTTTAAATCGGTCATAAGATCCCCGGGATTTTATGGCCGCAACTCTCGGGAAATTATGACATAAGATCTCCGGGATTTTATCACCGCAACTCTTGGGATCTTATGATCGTTTAAATCGGTCATAAGATCCCTGGGATTTTATGACCGAAATCGTGGGGATCTTATGACCGGGGATGTTATGTCCGGTAGCCAAAAAAACAAAGTTTTTGATATAAATCCTTTATATGCGAGGCAATTGATATGAAGTTCATATAAAGGTATGAGTGTGTGTGTGAGTCTGTGATGCCAAAGAGCATTGTCATCGACGACAAAGCGATGTGCAAAATTTCAGCTCGATTGGATACCGGGAAGTGGGTCAATTTTGACTTTCTAAGTTTGTGGAAACGAAGTGAAGTTAATATAAAGAATTTAATAAAAAAAATTATTAAAAAAAAGTGATTGTGATAAAAATAAAATATACCTATCTTTTATGGTTTTTTATGAATGAAAATAATTTTCATAAACTATTTTCATGAAATAATTAAAATAATTATCTATGCAAATTTTTAATGAAAATATTTACATAAAATTGAATAAAATATAAAAAAAAATTTTTTTTGGTGAGGTAAGTAGAAAAACAGCCTCGTAAGTACACTTGGTGTGCACAGGTCCGATTTAGTTGGAAGGTTTCTACCGGTAAACTCTTGTTTAAGTTTTCATATTTTATGTACCTACCTACTTAATTGGTAGCAACCAAAAGCACAATATGAAGTTCTTTAAAATAAAAAGTTGTTGTGTGCTTCTCATATCGTTATAAGAACTTAAGAATTTAAAATAAATAGAACAGATAGAGTACCACGTTGTACGATTCAAATCACTTGACCAATGAGATTTTAAGAGAGGGTAAAATTTAAATGAAATTATTGCATGAGCTTTTTCTTAAATAATTTTCCATAAATTTTGTATCTGTCTCATACAAATTTATGCATTTAAAGCTTAGTATGCTGTGAAAAAAAAGGTTGCAAAAAATATCACTGAAAAATGTTTGATAAATTTTGACAACTATGACACAAGCATCTGATTATTACAAATAAAAATTAATTTATTTTTATTAATTTTTTATTATTCTAACGCAATAATAAACAAATCAAACAAACTTTTTTTTGTAATGTCAAGTTTTTGCAATCATTTATCTACCTGGGACCTGGGTAGAAAAATATTTGAAAAAAAAGCAGCTGCAAAATAGATTTTTTGTCCAGTAAAAAATTTTTTTTTTATCAGCGTACTACAAAGCAAAAACCAAAAAAAAAATTTCAAACATTTTTCAACAGCAAAAATTTATATGAAAACTGTAATTTTTTTTTGTATCAGCTTACCTAACCTAAAAGAAAAAAAATTGTAACAGTACGCACGTCTTTATACTTTTATTATTTATAATTAGAAGGGCACTAAATAAATATTTTATTTTATTTATTTATTTTTGAATTATATATAATAATTTAATTATTATTATAATTAATTTTTTAGGACACTAACTGCTATGGTTTTTGATCCTAAATAAATATTTAATATTTTTATTTTTCAAGCATATTATTATCGTTTGAATTTTTTTTTTTAAAATACAGTAGGCGTTGTACTTTATTTATTATATTTTGTAAGTTGTATTTTATTATATTTTGTTATATAGAAAATCAAAAATTATTAAAAATGTGGGAAAAAATAACAAAAAAAATTCGCTTCGTACTGCTAAAGATACAGTCGATGTAGTTCACGCGCGTATGCGCACGTAAAAAATCAAATTGTATGAAAATGTATGAGACTGGTTCGCAACGACGTAAAACGTAGCTTACGCTCGTAAAAGTTGAAATATTTTAACTTTCCCAGTATTTTACGCCGTAGATTGTTGAAACCATTTGTAATTGTTTTTTGGTGTTGCCAAATTTGAAATTTTTCTTTTACAAATTTAATATAAAAATTACTGGCGCAAATAAAGTTTACGTGTACTCTCCCGATTTCGTTAAAACTTGGTGAAAGGGTAGAGGTGGTTCCCAAACGCCCAAATCCGAGAGGGTTTGTGCAGGCAAGTCCCTGTTTCAGAGATATGGCCTTCCAAAGTTTTCATAAATTGCATGGGAACAAAAGTGCATTTTTTCGCAACCAATTTTTTTTTATGTTGAATGAAGGATGGGGGCTACCTCCTTCAAACCTCCAGGGCTTTTTATTTGGCTTACTTATGCTTTTTTATTTGGCTTACCTAATGGGAAATTTTGGAAGGTCGTATCTCTGAAACGGAGGCTTGTGGGCCAAATCTCTCTTGGACTTCGACTTTTAGGGATCGTCTCTACTCTTTCACCAATTTTTTTTTTGAGCAATTTTTGTCAAATAAAAAAAAAAATTTAAAACTTATTTACCAATAGTTTATAAATAAATATTTTTTTTTCTTAAAATGGCAAGAATAATGCTAGAGATAGAGTCGACGTAATTCACGCGCGTGTACGCACGTAAAAAATCAAATTGTATGAAAATGTATGAGACCGGCTATACGCAACGACGTAAAACGTAGCTTACGCGCGTAAAAGTTGAAATATTTTAACTTTCCCAGTATTTTACGCCGTACATTGTGGAAATCATTTGTTTATAATTTTGTTGTTTATTTTGTTGTAATTAGAAAAAAAAATTGTGTTGTTTATTTTGTTGTATTTAGAAAAAAAAAATTTTACATACAAATAATTATTTAATAAAATAAAAAAGTTCATAAATATAATTATATTCAAATGTAAAAATTAAATAATTATTTATTGCAAATTTATTAAAATTTTTTATGTTTTATTAAGTTATAAATAAATTAAAAAGCATTATAAAAATATTACAAACAGAATCCATTTTATTTTTCTAATTTAATTTTTCTCTTTTGTTTTTCGCATGTTAACGGCGTTGAGCGTAACAGGTAAAAAAAACAGGTTTTTTTTATTTTTTTTACGCGCGCATACGCGCGTGAATTACGTCGACTCTATCTCTAGCATAACTTTTTATTCTCTTTTGTTTTTCGCATGTGAACGCCGTTGAGCATAACAGGTAAAAAAAACTGTTTTTTTTATTTTTTTTACGCGCGTGAACTACGTCTACTGTATCTTTAGCATAACACTTATGACAATTTTCAACTTTTTTTTTGTTAATGTAACTTTAAAACTCCAAATTTATAATTTCGTAACGAAAGCAGATGTTTTTTATTCATATTTAAAAAGAATTTTGTATTTGTATTTCAAAAAAGCTGTATATCAAGTAGGAAAAAAAACTAATTTTAATATGGAATAATAATTTAACAATCTAATAAAGGAAAATTCTGTGTTTATTTATCCGTTTCTTTGTTTCCAATAATGCCTAAACCGCTGATCCGTTTTGACTGGAAATTTGAAATTAAGTAGGACCCGATAACGTTAACGACTACTAATTTATTTTTAGTTATAAAAGTTTACTTATACCACGTTTAGACAGGGATAAAATTACAAAGTTTATGCTTAAACTAGTGTAGTTTTGGTTTCTGCCATACAAAATTTCTGTAGTTAGTTACACCAGTTTAAGCTAAAACTACTTATTAAAACTAGAAAATGAAAGCAGCAAGCAAAAGTGAAATCAATTATTTGTAATAATAGTACGTTCCATAAGTCTCGGGTACCCTCCACCCACACAGGACAATACCTCAGTCCTATGACAAATTTACTTTTGGAACGACAAAATCTGACAGCTAAGCCCGATGATTGAGACAATTTCTGCAAAAATTCGTTCCAAAATGCTACCCTACCACAAAACTTCTGCAAAGGGAAATTTTAAAATTTCCCATAACAACCTCGGTCCTGGGCGTACTTTTTAGTGCATTTTTTTATAGGACAATAACAAAGAATAACAAAATGGGTAAGTAAAATTAATTTTTCATAAAAAAAATAAATAAATCAAATAATTATTATTTATTTTCAGAAAGCATTAATGAAAAATTACGAAATTATCATTCCAGATTTCACAGGTAGGTTTTACTGCTAATTTTTCATTATAAAATTTTTTTTATAATCATTTTTTTTTTTTAGATGGAATCATATAGGAAACTTTCAACATCTCAGATCCTGAACCTAAAGGACGTTTTTATTATTAACACAAAAATGTTTTGTAAAAAAATGTTATAAATTAAAAAAAAAAAAATCATATACTTACAAAAAAATGTATATACCGGGTTTTTTTTACACTTTGATTTTCAGTTTACATTTTACTAGATAGGTATTCTCACTTCCTTTATGATATTCCATAATGCATAAAATTTCTCATGTATTTTGTTGATATTTTTTGGCACTTGTGTAATATTTGTAAATTAACAACAAAATATTGGAAAAAAATTATGGGCAACTCTACGGCGGGGAGTCTGATAATAGATTATTGTAGAAATCGACGAAATAAGACGAAAAGATTAAATAAAAATTTGCGATATCTCGCTTAGTTTTCGAGATATCAAAAATTTTATTCATTTAAATACAAATTCATAAGAACCAGTTTTAAATTGTGATATCTCGAAAACTAAGCGCGACATCGAAAATTTTTATTTTATCTTTTCGCACAGCCTGGCAATTGAATTTTTTTTCCTTAAGAAAAGGAAAACAATAAGTAAGTGAAAGTTGTTGTTGTTTAACTGTCAAAATGTACCCCCCCAAGTTTTCACCACTCACCATAAAAACCATATCATAGTTTTCCGTTTATATGAAAAAAGTTTTAACAAAAGGGGAATATCGCAATCGGAAACTAACTTTTATTCTTGGGGGGTACATTTTCAATTTTCAACACGCACTTCTTACCACAGCGTCAATCACCTTTCTTTTACTATTATTTCTATGATCTTTTCGTCTTATTCCATCGAGTTCTACAAGAATCTATCATCTGATGCGCCGCCGTGGGTATTCTAAAAGCCACAAATTATGAAAAATAAATTAACAAACTTTGTAAAGGGAGAACTGCAACATAAATTTGCATAATGTTAATAAGACATCACCTGCTTGTAATTATTTGCGTACACTTTTAATATTTGTTCACCAAATGCATGACACCAATTTCCAAAATAAAAATACTTTTTCATCGGTGAGTCACTAGTGTAGTGAATATGGAGTAAAAATACATGTTGAAGTGAGACAACACATTTAAAAATAAATTGTTCGTTGTTTTTCGCCCTATTAAAGAACTTGCAAGAAGAACTTGAACTTGCCTGATTCACTACAATATGTGTACAATAAAAGCTAACACGTTCACTCAATTTTTGTTCATGCATTTTAAATTTTTAATAGTTTTTATTATGTGTTTAGCTTAAAAACATTAAAAAATATAACAGAATTTTAGCAATTTCATTAAATTTGTATTTTTTTTAAACAAAATATAAGCAAATTATTAATAATTGTACAAATTAATCTTCATAAACTGAAAAGCACAAATGTCAAATTTTTTAACGATGCGCATATAAAATTTGTTAAGGTATATGATTTTAAAATTAAAATGGTGACAATACTCTGTGCATAGGACTTTGCAGAAGGTATTCGTAGACTTTGCAGATAAGGGAAATCTTGAGTGGAGGGTACCCGGACTTATGGAACGAATAGCATAATCTATGTAGATAAAGAGTGCGTTCCATAAGTATTTTCGTCTTGTACGTAGAATCTCCCTTTTCTGCAAGCCAAAAAATACCTGTCCTAGAAAAAAAAACCGATTTGACATTTAATTTGGTTAAATCTGCTAAGATCATACACTTCATTAATTTTATAAGGGCATATCTTTTAATGCGTCATATTTCATTTTTTACATTTTTAACAAAGTTCCAGAAATCAATATTATTTCAAAATGGAAATGAAAAAGAAATGTTTGAAAATAATGAAATAAATATAATAAATACAAAAATCAAGTTAATTTGTTTAGCCGACTGTTGCAAACTGTAGCCGACTATAGTATTATGTCAATATAAAAAAACCTACATAAAATTATAAAGTATATGGTTAGAAATAAATAAATAAAACTTTCTTGTAAAATAATTTTATTTTAAACAAATTTAAGAATTCTAATTACTATAAAAGTTAATTTCAAATAATATTAACAATAATGAATTCGGAAAAAAGAAACATAATTGCTAATAATTAGTAGATATGTAATGGATTTTGAGTTTAAGACCACTTAAAAGTTGTCTTAGAAAACGATTTGTTGTGGGAAGTTTTAAATTGCCCTTTACAGATTTATTAAAAATAAAAAAGAGTTTCGGAACGATTTTTTGCAGAAATTATTCTGGATACAGAGTTTTAGCTGTCAAATCGCATCGTTCCATATTTCAAAAGTCTCAAAAGTAGAATACCGATGCTAGTTTTGGGTAAAATCGTGACTTATGGAACGCACTCATAGTTTTTTGACGTTTCAATACTCAAAAAAATTAGTGGTCCACTCAATAAGCATTTGTCATTTATAAAAACAAAATAATTTGTCAAGAAAAATTTAAATTCAAATTATTTTTTAAAAATGTTTCGTTTACAAATTATTTAAAATTAAATTTTTTTTTCAAAATAGGTAGTACCGGTGAAATAAAGATTACCTGACCAAAAATATGCAAAACAAATTTTTTGGTCAAAATAGATAGCTCTGATGAAATAAAGATTATCTAACCAAAAATGTTGGATTGGGAACTATGGTTAGGGCCTTCCCTGCTCAAAATATGCAAAAAAAAAATATTTTTTCAAAATAGGTAGCGCCGGTGAAATAAAGATTACCTGCCGAAAAATGTTGGCTAGGGCGCTAGGTCGTTTTTTATTTCATAGTTTAAAGCTTTTAAGTATTAACTTCTTTCGGCAGTCCCTATGACTGCTACGTGTGTTTTTATTTAACGCAGTGGTAGACGAGGGTAAAAACTGATCTTAACTATTTACAATTGTATAAGTTTTTTATTTGTATTTGTGATGTAATTATTCTCCACTTAACTATAGTTAAAAGTTAAAACTATTTTCAAAGTATTTTATTAATAAAGACAAATTTTAATTTCAAACATCAAATCAAAAAAAAAAAAAAAAACGCATCGAAATAACTTTTTTTTAAATTAAACAATAACAAACTTTTACTTTCCTTCACTTTTTAGTTTTTGTTCACATTTAAAAAAAAAGTTTTTTATTAAACAAGTAATAGTGTAAATTTAGAATTTATTTTAGTTAAAACTATTAGTTTTAGTTATAACTATTTCAATATTTTTTTTTACAATTTTTCACACACACATTCAAAAAACTAGTTTTATATCCCCAAGTAAGATAAATAATTTTCATTAAATGGCTTCAGGATCACAGTGTGCCTTATTCATTATACTCTCAGGTTTACATTTAAACGCTTTGACAAATTCTGTTGAATGTGAAAACGCCTTCACCATATTTGACGTCATGACTCGATCAGGATTTTTAAAACAATTTTCCTGAGCAACAGCTGCCCAAAAAAGTTTTTCGTCCTTCAAATTTTTACTGTTTTTTACTATATCAGAAAATGTTTTTCTAACAGCATAGGCTAAACTCATTAAATCAGCATTATTTTTATCACATCCATCTGGAATATTAGCCCCTTTGTAAGTTCTCGCAACATTATAAGTGTTAGTCCAATATTTCAAATATTTTGTTACGAAATAATATAAAATCGGTTTATCATGCGCAGCAGGATCAACAAAGTTATCTAATATCTCTAATGATATTATATTATCATATGTTTTATCTTGTAGTAAAAATAGTTTCCATTTCAATGCATGAATTTTTATTATATTGTTATAAAATTTTTGTGAGTCAAACTTCAAATCTTCATAGTATGATGTAAAGCTACCACTGTTTATAAAATCAGTTAAATTTCTTAAATAACGAATTTTTGATCGCAAATATTCCAGAAAAGATGGTTGTGGATGATTTGTTCCAAATGTATTATTAAAAGATTCTTCATAGATATCAAACAATTGGAATAATATTTTTTCATCATTTTGAGTATAATATTTTTTCAACACACGAGAGGTCAAAATAGGAGAAAAAACAGTGGTTACTCTCTCACCATCTTCGTTTTTTGCCCAATTCAAATATTTCGATGATAAATACAAAGCGATATGCTGTAAATATTAATTAATTGTTTTTAAATAAAAAGAAATAAATATTATTCTTACTCAATTTTAATTAATAGAATCTGCTTTTAGATGATTATAATTTATATAATAGATAAATTAATTTGAAAAACCGTTTTAAAAAGTCGTCAATAGTTTTCAAATAAAATTTGATAGTGGTGAAGCTTTAAAACATATATTTGTATGAGGTAAATTTTTTTTGGAGTCTCGGAAGGTGGTATGGAAATATAGATAAGAAAATCTAACATAACTAACCTTACAAAACATAGTCTCTTACCTCAGGATCGGCTTCACTCAAGGCGGTAATTATAAGTTTTAACTGTTCTGGATTGTTTACTATTATTTCTTTTTTTGAAATCGATGTTTTTTCTTCTTCAATCATATCATAAATTTTTGTTAAATAGGCGTCCCAATCAAATTTCTCTTCACCTACATCTGCTCTAAAAGTATTAAATGAAATTGGCTTCTCATCATCATTTTTCGGCACTACTTTAAAAGATTTCACGAAAGTTTCTAAATTTTTTAGGCTTCGAATCATTAATTCGTTAGGTTTGCCACTTTCTTCTTCAAATGATGTTTTATTGAACTCTTCAAAATGCGCATATTCATCTTCAATATTAGAAATTAATGAAATTGTAATACTTCCTTCAATATCTCTATTTCTATTTGGACTTAAACCAATCATATTCTGTCCGCCAATAATTGCTAATTCAGCAAATAAAGTCGATAATGTACGTTTGCTTATAGTTTTAGAATCGTCTAAATCATTCAGTGGCTTGAAGACATCAAAATCCCGGAAAATAGTTTTTGGATCTTTTTTATGCTCCCACGATTGCATAAATTTAAAAAGTTCTTCTTCCGCTTTAGTTTCTGGCTTGTCTTGTGTTAATTCAGTTAAAATATCCTTCAAACTGGAAATGGTTTCTTTAATATTTTCTCTAGGTGGTGACAAAATTCCGCAAGCATATTTGGAAAAATCATTGCATGGCTCAATAGAATCATCAATTTGATCCAAAACTTTGTCATAATACGCGTCTTCAACAATAGAAGCTCTGATTAGCCCAAAAACACCAATAAATAAACATAATAAAATCATTATTTTGCTTGTTGAATTAATTTCTAACTTTCGACAAACACTTAAATTATAATAATAACTTAACGTTGTTATGTTGGGTTCAATATCTGGTTTCGAATTAATTTTAAAATAATAGGCTTATAGTTATATACAAATTAAATAAATGCTTATAAGAGTGTTTATAAGACTTATCAGAAAAGTTCTTCTTGGTATTAGAAAGGTTAAACATTTTGTTTTGAAATATTTTGACCCTTGATAAAAGATTTGATGGTTTCATGAATTTTTTGTTTTTAAATGTTCACAAACCCATTTTATGAATTTTTTTTGTAAAACTTTTCTTTTTGGGTTACTTTTGAAAAAACTGGGTTACTTATTGAAAAATTTAATTTTAAATATTTTTTTTTATTATTAAAATTGTATTAAAAATTGAAAATTTTTTTTCGGCAACGCACTTTTGGTTGTACATACCTATATATTAAAGTACCTATTTTAAGGAAGTATTTTCTTCTTATTAAAATAAAATACTAAGTCAAAAAAATTAAAACAGATTACGAAATTAGATTTTAATATAAATATAAGTATATTTTTCGAATTATTTCTATAAAAGTCTGTTTAAAATTAAAACACCCGTTAAAGGGCCCCGAAATCATCTACATGACATTTATCCATATAAGCGAACCGAAACTAACTATATACCTACATTTATTTGCGGACAATTCACCGTATTACAATTCAACCTATTACAATCCACCGTATTACAATTCACCGTATAGCAGTTCATCGTATGAGCAATTCACCGTATGAGTATGATTTGAGCTATTTTATGTGGTA
Organism: Hybos culiciformis; assembly: GCA_964007475.1. Taxonomy (NCBI): domain Eukaryota; kingdom Metazoa; phylum Arthropoda; class Insecta; order Diptera; family Hybotidae; genus Hybos; species Hybos culiciformis. Next base: position 21,940,699 of record OZ023274.1, read on the forward strand.
AAAGCGTTTCGGGGAACGAGGGACGAGCCGGCTCACCCGAACACATTTTTTTTTCGGGCTCTTCGTAATACTATTCATAAACAAAAACAAATCACTCGCAATATTTCAATACAGAATAATACCAATTACAGAAAAAAAAATGAGCTATTCATATTCTACTTGCACATAAGAAACACTTATATTACATTGACTTGCAAAACAACAATATCTACTCAATACCACTTGATGTTGATTTGTTTTTGTTATGAATGCTATGAATGCAGCAAGTGCCTAATATAAAAACAATACGTATGAATGAAAAAAATATCATCTAATTAAGTATAGGTACATTTTTAACAGTTTTTTTAGGAAATTTTTAGGAAATTTTTACGAAATATTTAATTTTTTTTCAGGAAATTAAATTTCCTTAGAAGATTACCCAATGCATTCAATATACGCAATACATATTTCACTATTCACTATACTTGCGAATAGAAATTTGACTTGATACAAAAAACTCAATACAATTCTAATGTATTGAAAAAATATTATGAATCATATATTCACACTTGTTTCTATTTTGAGTTGAACTATTCATATATTGAATAAATCAAATGTATTCACGAGTGATTTGTAATACAAGTGTACTCATGCATTTCTCTGATGCATATGCACAATACGGTGAATTACTCATACGGTGAATTGCTCATACGGTGAATTGCTCATACGGTGAATTGCTATACGGTGAATTGTAATACGGTGAATTGTAATACGGTGAATTACTATACGGTGAATTGCTATACGGTAAATTGTCCGGATCCCACCTATATTACAAATTGTCCGGATCCCACCTATATTACAATTTCTGTCCTATTGCACTTTGAAACAATAATTGAGCATATAGATTATTACGATTTGAGACAGAAATAATCTACATTTGGATTATGCGTTTTGAAACAGAAATAACATGTATTTGTATTCGAATTATGACAAAAAAAGAACCGTGGAAATTCTTAAAATGTCCCGTAGGGATATTGCTAGAATCACGGCGGTTTGTACGGGTCACTGGGCAGTTGGCGAGCATGCCGCAAGGCTAGGGATCCCATTTAACAAAAAAATGCCGCAGTTGCGGAGATGAGGATGAAAAAGAAACTATCATCCACTATATCTGCAAATGCCGGCTCTAGCAAGAATCAGGAAAAGCACATTAGGTGACTATTTCGTCGAAGATCTAAATGTGCTGGCTACAACCAAACTCAGAGAGGTGATGAAATTTCTTAACGTCACGGGGTGGGTTTAGTGGCTGTGTTAGGTACCAGACTAGGTTACGGGAGTGAGTGGTGCCAAAACGGTGCGCAAGCGCTAATTGGGAAAAACTAGTTTGAGTAATTCCGCCACTTTAACCGACGTAATTTTTTTTTTTGAGATTTACGGCAATCGTAATCCTGTTGATAATGGTCTTAAGTTACGGAGGATCTAACTTTTTTTTTTAAATTACAGTAGTTTTTTTGAGCTTTATAACTTTCTTTTTAAATAAAAAGTTGTTATGTTGAATGGGGACGACCCCCGCATCTCCCGAACCCCTAGGGCTAGGGCCTAGGCTTTTTCTTTTTTGCTTTGGCGCTTCGCGAATGATTTTTATTACTTATAACGATTAACGATGTACGGTTTTAAAAGTGCGTTCCATAATTTTTTTTTGTCTCAAACGTAGAATGTCCCTTTTCTGCAAGCCCTGTCGTAGAAAAAAAAAACGGATTTGACATTTAATTTGGTTGAATCTGCTAAGTACAAATCGTCTGGTAAGAAATGAAACAACGTATAATGAAAAGTATAGTTTCGAGTAATTTGAATTTAAAGATTTAAAAATTAAAAAAAACATGAAAAAATATCAAGTAGCGTACAATTTTCATCTAAAAAATACATTTTAATCAACATTAAGAATATTGCAAAGTAGTTGTACTTATAAAATAGAGTACGAGGAGCTATTGTCAAATAATGACGTCATACGTTGTTTCATTTCTCAGCAGACGATATATGATATTTAATTTTGGGAGCGTCTACAGTTACGGCAAACGTAACTCTTTTTTTTTTTTTGAGAGTTACGGCAACCGTAATCCTGTTCAAAATTGACTAAAGTTACGGCAAACGTAACTCTTTTTTTATTTTTAGAGTTACGGCAACCGTAATCCTGTTGAAAATTGACTAAAGTTACGGCAAACGTAACTCTTTTTTTATTTTTAGAGTTACGGCAACCGTAATCCTGTTGAAAATTGTTTAAAGTTACGGCAAACGTAACTCTTTTTTTTTTAGAGTTACGGCAACCGTAATCCTGTAGAAAATTGTCTAAAGTTACGGCGGACGTAACTTTTTTTTTTTTTAGTGATTACGGCAAAGTTTTTTTTGAGCATTATGACTTTTTTTTTAAATAAAAAGTTGTTATGCTGAATGGGGGACGGCCGCCGCCTCCCAAACCCCCTAGGACTTCTTTTTTTTTTTTTGAAGTTTATACTTCTTTAGGCGCGTTGTATGGTATAATTGAGTAATTCTGTAGGGGGTAAAAATTCATTTTCATTCTACTCATTCGACATTCGAAATCGAATTCGAACTGACGTTTCAATACTCAAAAAAATTTGTGGTCCACTCAAAAAAAATTTGTGGTCCACTCAATAATCATTTGTCATTTATAAAAACAAAATAATTTGGCGCGACAAATTTAAATTCAAATTATTTTTTAAAAATTTTTCGTTTACAAATTATTTAATACTAACATTTTTTTTTTTTTTTTTCAAAATAGGTAGTTCAATAATCATTTGTTATTTATAAAAACAAAATAATTTGGCGCGAAAAATTTAAATTTAAATTAATTTTAAAAATCTTTCGTTTACAAATTATTTAAAACTAAATTTTTTTTTTCAAAATAGGTAGCTCCGGTGAACTTAATATTACCTGAAAATTTTTTTTTGGGTGGGGAGCTACGGTTAGGTCGTGCCGTAGCAAAATATACGACAATTTTTTTTTTTTTCAAAATAGGTAGCTCCGGTGAAATTAATATTATCTGAAAAAAAATTTTTGGGTGGGGAGCTACGGTTAGATCGTGCCGGAGCAAAATATACGAAATTTTTTTTTTTTTTCAAAATAGGTAGCTCCGGTGAAATTAATATTACCTGAAAAAAATGTTTGGGTGGGGAGCTACGGTTAGGTCGTGCCGGAGCAAAATATACGAAAATTTTTTTTTTTTCAAATTAGGTAGCTCCGGTGAAATTAATATTACCTAAAAAAAATTTTTGGGTGGGGAGCTACGGTTAGGTCGTGCCGGAGCAAAATATACGAAAATATTTTTTTTTCAAAATAGGTAGCTCCAGTGAAATTAATATTACCTGAAAAAAAAATTTTGGGTGGGGAGCTACGGTTAGGTCGTGCCGGAGCAAAATATACGAACATTTTTTTTTTTTTTAAATAGGTAGCTCCGGTGAAATTAATATTACCTTAAAAAAATTTTTTGGGTGGAGAGCTACGGTTAGGTCGTGCGGGAGCAAAATATACTAAAAAAATTTTTTTTTTTTTCAAATTAGGTAGCTCCGGTGAAATTAATATTACCTTAAAAAAATTTTTTGGGTGGAGAGCTACGGTTAGGTCGTGCGGGAGCAAAATATACTAAAAAAATTTTTTTTTTCAAAATAGGTAGCTCCGGTGAAATTAATATTACCTGAAAAAAAAATTTTGGGTGGGGAGCTACGGTTAGGTCGTGCCGGAGCAAAATATACGAAAATTTTTTTTTTTTTTAAATAGGTAGCTCCGGTGAAATTAATATTACCTTAAAAAAATTTTTTGGGTGGAGAGCTACGGTTAGGTCGTGCGGGAGCAAAATATACTAAAAAAATTTTTTTTTTTTTCAAATTAGGTAGCTCCGGTGAAATTAATATTACCTTAAAAAAATTTTTTGGGTGGAGAGCTACGGTTAGGTCGTGCGGGAGCAAAATATACTAAAAAAATTTTTTTTTTCAAAATAGGTAGCTCCGGTGAAATTAATATTACCTGAAAAAAAAATTTTGGGTGGGGAGCTACGGTTAGGTCGTGCCGGAGCAAAATATACGAAAATTCTTTTTTTTTAAATAGGTAGCTCCGATGAAATTAATATTACCTGAAAAAAAATTTTGGGTGGGGAGCTACGGTTAGGTCGTGCCGGAGCAAAATATACGAAAATATTTTTTTTTTTTTTTTAATAGGCAGCTCCGGTGAAATTAAGACTACCTGAAAAAAATTTTTTGGGTGGGGAGCTATGGTTAGGTCGTGCCGGAGCAAAATATACGAAAATTTTTTTTTTTTTTTAAATAGGCAGCTCCGGTGAAATTAAGATTACCTGAAAAAATTTTTTTGGGTGGGGAGCTATGGTTAGGTCGTGCCGGAGCAAAATATACGAAAATTTTTTTTTTCAAAATAGGTAGCTCCGGTGAAATTAATATTACCTGAAAAAAAAATTTTGGGTGGGGAGCTACGGTTAGGTCGTGCCGGAGCAAAATATACGAAAATTTTTTTTTTTCAAAATAGGTAGCTCCGGTGAAATTAATATTACCTGAAAAACACACGAAGCAGTCATAGAACTGCCGACAGAAGTTTATAAAAGATTTAAACTATGAATGAAATAACAGTGACTACAAATGATGGGCTGCTCAGTACAAAATGTAAATTAATTTTTATTTTTATTTACATTTTGTACTGAGCAGCCCATCATTTGTAGCCATAGCCCCTGTTATTTCATAGTTTAAATCTTAAGTATAAACTTCTGTCGGCAGTTCTATGACTTCGTGTGTTTTTTTATTTTGCTTTGGCGCTTCGCGCTTTTAATTCTTTTTTTTGTATTTTTGTATAACTATGTAACTTGCGAGTTACACTTGCTGAAAAAAAAATCATAATCATGATTTTTTTTGAATGTATATGTGAAATTTTGTGTAAAAAAAAAAAATCAAGAAATAATCATGATGAATAATCATGCTTAAAAAAAATCAGAGGGTTGATTTTTTTCTGTCAAAAGAAAAATTTTTGGCTGCCAAAGAAAAAAGTAAAATCTTGAAAGCGCAAACAACAATAATAAAAGCGGCTTGGGACTTGAATTTGAATATTGAATTTTTAAAAAGTCTATAGTGCTTCTCCCAGGATTTTTTTGAATAAAAATATTCTGAATAAAAATATTCCTAATGTATTTTGTTAGTGTAATTTAATGTCAAAAATATTTCAAGTTGAATTTTTTAATACATGCCCCAAGGCATGTATTAAAATATTCTGTACAAAAAAACATCATTACTGTCAAATCAAAGTTGTTTTGTTTTGAATTTTTAAAACATTTTTTCTCTTGAAAGAAATAATAAAAAAAAGTAAAAAAATTATTCTCCGGAGAATTTGTATTTTTTTGACACTATCAAAATATTTTTATGTTAAAATATTTTTATTCAAGAAAAATAGAAATCCTGGGAGAAGCACTTATGTGAATTATTTATTTACAGAAAAAAATCAAGATTAAAATCAAAGCCAGTATGATTTTTGACTCATAAAAATTTCACACATACATTAAAAAAAATCATAATCATGATTTTTTTTTCAGCAAGTGTAACCCGCACGTAAGGTTTAACTATTCTTGCATTTTTTGTATGACGATGTAAGGTTTTTACTTGTCAATAACTTTCACATGTACACATAATTTATATTTTCTATTTTGTACACGTTTATAATTTTAATACTGTAGCCGAGAGGTAGAGTGGTAGAATGAAATGCTAAAGAACGAGGTTCGAATCCCGAAGAAAGGGTTAAGAAAAAAAAAAAAAGAAAAAAAAATTAAATACATTTTTTTTTTTTTCGACAAAAAAAATTGCCGTAACTTTAAACATTACCTAAAAGTTACGGTTGCCGTAACTTTAAAAAAAAAAATAAGTTACGTTAACCGTAACTGTTTAAAAAAAAAATAAGTTACGTTAACCGTAACTGTTAAAAAAAAAAATAAGTTACGGTTGCCGTAACTGTAGCCACTCCCTTAATTTTATAAGGGCATATCTTTTAATGCGTCATATTTCATTTTTTAAATTTTTAACAAAGTTCCAGAAATCAATATTATTTCAAAATGAAAATGAAAAAGAAATGTTTGAAAATAATGAAATAAACACAAAAATCAAGTTAATTTGTTTAGCCGACTGTAGCAAACTGTAGCCGACTAAAGTATTATGTCAATATAAAAAAAAAACTACATAAAATTATAAAGTATATGGTTAGAAATAAAATAAATAAAACTTTCTTGTAAAATAATTTTTTTTTAAACAAATTTAAGAATTCTATTTACTATAAAAGTTAATTTCAAATAATATTAACAATAATGAATTCGGAAAAAAGAAACATAATTGCTAATAATTAGTAGATATGTAATCGATTCTGAGTTTAAGACCACTTATGCCTTGTTCACACTTCGCTAATTTAACATGTTCGAAATGAGTTAAACATCTTTGGAAAATCGACCGTTCAAACGATGTTTTTCGTATGTTAACATGTTTAGTTCTGTCAGATAAAGAATTTCAAATAATACCGGAGATAAGCTCAAAGGAACTGACGAGCCAAAAAAGTTAAAATATATGAAGTTGTGTCAAGGTTAAGAACTCGCACGTCATTTATCTTGAGTGCATCTCCACCTTTATAAAATTTCAAAGTCAAAAATGACATACCAAGTAAAAATTAATGCATACTGAATATTGCCTAAAAAAATATTATTCAAAAATTACTAATTCATCCCTGAAAATTCACATGTTTTTGTATAAACATGTTGAAGAACGTGTTTCTGTTTTAATTTTTTTACTATGAAAAAACAACATCAAAAACACCAACGGAACATGTTCGTTGTCCGAACATGTTAAATTAGCTAATGCCTTGGACAGACTGACACGATTAACATGTTCTTGATCAAGAACATGTTAATTTTATGTTTTTGAAGTAGTTTTCCCATACTAATAAAAACAAGAACAAGAACATGTTCTTGCGAAAACATGTTGTTATTAAAGGATGGGTTGAGTAATTTTTACAAATATTTCGTGAGGCAATATGTGGAAGCCATTAATGTTCACTGGGGTATCATTTTTGACGTTGACTTTGACAATTTTATGTTGTATTTATTTGTAAACAAATGAAAAAAAAGTTTGTTATTGTTTTTTATTTTGAATTTGAATTGAATTTGTAGGTATATTGTATTGTTTACTTTTGTTTTTAAACTTGAAAAAAAAAACAGATGTTTATCTGTTTTGTGAAACACATTAAAGGTAGTCTGTTCGGTCGATTTTAGTAACATGTTTTTGTGCTCAAGAACATGTTTTTCGAGTTCAGTCTGTCCAAGGCATAAGAGTGCGTTCCATAAGTCACGATTTTATATAAAACTAGCATCGGTAATCTACTTTTGAAACTTTTGGATTATGGAACGATGCGATTTGACAGCTAAAATTCTATATCCACAATAATTTCTGCAAAAAATCGTTCCGAAACTCTATTTTATTTTTAATAAATCTGTAAAGGGCAATTTAAAACTTCCCATAACAAATCGTTTTCTAGGACAACTTTTAAGTGGTCTTAAACTCAAAATCCATTACATATCTACTAATTATTAGCAATTATGTTTCTTTTTTCGAATTCATTATTGTTAATATTATTTGAAATTAACTTTTATAGTAATAAGAATTCTTACATTTGTTTAAAATAAAATTATTTTACAAGAAAATTTTATTTATTTATTTCTAACCATATACTTTATAATTTTATATAGGTTTTTTTTATATTGATATAATACTATAGTTGGCTACAGTTTGCAACAGTCTGCTAAACAAACTAACTTGATTTTTGTATTTATTATATTTATTTCATTATTTTCAAACATTTCTTTTTCATTTTCATTTTGAAATAATATTGATTTCTGGAACTTTGTTAAAAATGTAAAAAATGAAATATGACGCATTGAAAGATATGCCGTTATAAAATTAATGAAATATATGATCTTAGCAGATTTAACCAAATTAAATGTCAAATCGGTTTTTTTTCTAGGACAGGAATTTTTTGGCTTGCAGAAAAGGGAGATTCTACGTACAAGACGAAAATACTTATAGAACGCACTCTAAGTGTAAACAAGCTATTAAAAGTTGTCCTAGAAAACGATTTTTATGGGAAATTTTAAATTTCCCTTTACAGATTTATTAAAAATAAAATAGAGTTTCGGAACGATTTTTTGCAGAAATTATTCTGGATACAGAATTTTAGCTGTCAAATCGCATCGTTCAATATTTCAAAAGTCTCAAAGGTAGAATATCGAAGCTAGTTTTTAGATAAAATCCAAGGATTTTGTATATATGGATGAAGAAATTCCTTTCTTTATACTATAAACGTTGACGTACTTCACATATGTTTTTCTTGCACCAAAATGTCAGTTCAATAAAAAAAAATTTATACAATGCCAATGAGTTGGCGAGCAAATTAGTTTATTGGAGCAATCTGTGCAATAGCGACCTAAACAACCGGATAAAATAAACTCAATTTTAAAATAGGAATTCACAAATTGCTTTCATAAATTTAAAAACCCGTTCAAAGTAAAAAAATAATTAAATTTTTTATTTTCGAATTAAATCTCCTGATTTGAAAATTATTGAATCGGCGAGTTGAACTTTTATTCAAACTAAAGTTCTTCAGATCTTCGTGTCAGCTAGCTCCCTTCAGATTTCTTATTACTTGCAATATTTTTAAAAATTTGACATAAAAAAAAGTGCACCAAAATGTCAGACAAGAAAATATACAGAGTAATTAGCTTAATTTTTTTTAATTAAATGTTAGTCAGAAGACTCGGATTAGGTTAGGTGTAAAATTATTTTTATTTCAAAATAAAGTCAATGGATTCCAAAAATTTCTCTAGGCGTAAGTGAAGTTTACGTTTGCAAGCTCGATTTTGGCTGAAACTTGTTGAGGGGGTAAAGGCGCCATAAACTCCAAATCGAAACTATTTTTTTACCTCAAAGGTGTGTGGAAACAAAAAATCTAAAATAGTAAAAAAAAATATTGTGATATTATATAAAATACCCTGTACTGTTAATGTATTGGTCTCACTAACATATGCAAGAAAGATACTTCCTTCTAGAGCTGGATTTATTCTTCCTTTAGTATTTATTCGTAGGTAAAATCACTCAAAAAAATGAATGGTCCACTCAATAAGCATTTGTCATTTATAAAAACAAAATAATTTGGCGCGAAAAATTTAAATTCAAATTATTTTTTAAAAATATTTCGTATACAAATTATTTAAAATTAAATTTTTTTTTCAAAATAGGTAGTACCGGTGAAATAAAGATTACCTGACCAAAAATATGCAAAACAAATTTTTTGGTCAAAATAGATAGCTCTGATGAAATAAAGATTATCTAACCAAAAATGTTGGATTGGGAACTATGGTTAGGGCCTTCCCTGCTCAAAATATGCAAAAAAAAAATATTTTTTCAAAATAGGTAGCGCCGGTGAAATAAAGATTACCTGCCGAAAAATGTTGGCTAGGGAGCTAGGTCGTTTTTTATTTCATAGTTTAAAGCTTTTAAGTATTAACTTCTTTCGGCAGTCCCTATGACTGCTACGTGTGTTTTTATTTAACGCAGTGGTAGACGAGGGTAAAAACTGATCTTAACTATTTACAATTGTATAAGTTTTTTATTTGTATTTGTGATGTAATTATTCTCCACTTAACTATAGTTAAAAGTTAAAACTATTTTCAAAGTATTTTATTAATAAAGACAAATTTTAATTTCAAACATCAAATCAAAAAAAAAAAAAACGCATCGAAATAACTTTTTTTTAAATTAAACAATAACAAACTTTTACTTTCCTTCACTTTTTAGTTTTTGTTTACATTTAAAAAAAAAGTTTTTTATTTAGTGTAATTTATTTAGTGTAATAGTGTAAATTTAGAATTTATTTTAGTTAAAACTATTAGTTGTAACTTATAACTATTTCAAGATTTTTTTTTTAAATTTTTCACACACATTCAAAAAACATCTTAGTTATAACTAGTTTTATATCCCCAAGTAAGATAAATAATTTTCATTAAATGGCTTCAGGATCACAGTGTGCCTTATTCATTATACTCTCTGGTTTACATTTAAACGCTTTGACAAATTCTGTTGAATGTGAAAACGCCTTCACCATATTTGACGTCATGACTCGATCAGGATTTTTAAAACAATTTTCCTGAGCCGCAGCTGCCCAAAAAAGTTTTTCGTCCTTCAAATTTTTACTGTTTTTTACTATATCAGAAAATGTTTTTCTAACAGCATAGGCTAAACTCATTAAATCAGCATTATTTTTATCACATCCATCTGAAATATTAGCCCCTTTGTAAGTTCTGACAACATTATAAGTGTTAGTCCAGTATTTCAAATATTTTGTTACGAAATAATATAAAATCGGTTTATCATGCGCAGCAGGATCAACAAAGTTATCTAATATCTCTAATGATATTATATTATCATATGTTTTATCTTGTAGTAAAAATAGTTTCCATTTCAATGCATGAATTTTTATTATATTGTTATAAAATTTTTGTGAGTCAAACTTCAAATCTTCATAGTATGATGTAAAGCTACCACTGTTTATAAAATCAGTTAAATTTCTTAAATAACGAATTTTTGATCGCAAATATTCCAGAAAAGATGGTTGTGGATGATTTGTTCCAAATGTATTATTAAAAGATTCTTCATAGATATCAAACAATTGGAATAATTTTTTTTCATCATTTTGAGTATAATATTTTTTCAACACACGAGAGGTCAAAATAGGAGAAAAAACAGTGGTTACTAATCTCTCACCATCTTCGTTTTTTGCCCAATTACAATATTTCGATGATAAATACAAAGCGATATGCTGTAAATATTAATTAATTGTTTTTAAATAAATAAGCTACTAAAAAGAAATAAATATTGTTCTTACTCAATTTTAATTAATAGAATCTGCTTTTAGATGATTATAATTTATATAATAGATAAATTAATTTGAAAAACCGTTTTAAAAAGTCGTCAATAGTTTTCAAATAAAATTTGATAGTGGTGAAGCTTTAAAAAAGATATTTGTATGAGGTAAATTTTTATTGGAGACTCGGAAGGTGGTACGGAAATATATAATAGATAAATAAGAAAATCTAACATAACTAAGCTTAAAAAAACATACTCTCTTACGTCTGGAGGATCGACTTCGCTCAAGGCCGTAATTATTACTTTCAACTGTTCTGGATTGTGTACTATTATTTCTTTTTTTAAATTTGATGTTTTTTCTTCTTCAATCATATCATAAATTTTTGTTAAATAGGTGTCCCAATCAAATTTCTCTTCACCTACATCTGCTCTAAAAGTATTAAATGAAATTGGCTTCTCATCATCATTTTTCGGCACTACTTTAAAAGATTTCACGAAAGTTTCTAAATTTTTTAGGCTTCGAATCATTAATTCGTTAGGTTTGCCACTTTCTTCTTCAAATGATGTTTTATTGAACTCTTCAAAATGGGCATATTCATCTTCAATATTAGAAATTAATGAAATTGTAATACTTCCTTCAATATCTCTATTTGGACTTAAACCAATCATATTCTGTCCGCCAATAATTGCTAATTCAGCAAATAAAGTTGCTACTAGACGTTTGCTTATAGTTTTCGAATCGAAGAGATCAAAATCCCGGAAAATAGATTGTGGATCTTTTTTATGCTCCCACGATTGCATAAATTTAAAAAGTTCTTCTTCCGCTTTAGTTGCTGGCTTGTCTTGTGTTAATTCAGTTAAAATATCCTTCAAACTGAAAAATGTTCCTTTAACATTTTCTGTTGGTGGTGACAATATTCCGCACGCATATTTTGAAAAATCATCACATGGCTCAATTGAATAATCAATTTGATCCAAAACTTTGTCATAATAGGCGTCTTCAACAATAGAAGCTTTAATTAGCCCAAAGACACCAATAAATAAATATAATAAAATCATTATTTTGCTTGTTGAATTAATTTCTAACTTTAATAATAATAACTTAACGTTATGATGTTGGGTTCAATTACTGGTTTCGAATTAATTTTAAAATAATAGGCTTATATATTCAAATTAAATAAATGCTTTTAAGAGTGTTAATAAGAGTTATCAGAAAAGTTCTTCTTGGTATTAAAAGGTTAAAAATTTTGTTTTGAAATAGTTTGACCCTTGATAAAAGATTTGATGGTTTCATGAATTTTTTGTTTTTAAATGTACATAAACCCATTTCTACGATTTTTTTTGGTAAAACTTTTCTTTTTGGGTTACTTTTTGAAAAAGTTCAAAAATAAATTTTTAAATAATTTAATTTGAAATATTTTTTTTTATTATTAAAATTCTATTAAAAATTCAAAATGTTTTCCAGGCAACACACTTTTGATTGTACATATTAAAGTACCTATTTTAAGAAGGTATTTTCTTTTATTTGCGGTGTTTTAGCTGACGCCGCAAATCCCACTTACTAGAGAAAGAGGCGGGGCAACTAAAGCGCCGCCTAACCTCTACCACACCGGTCTTGACAGGAACGACGGTAGGTCAGAACAGACCTCCAAATTCGAAGCCTAGTCAGACCGAGACTTCAAAGACACGGTCGATGGGTGGTTCTAACCAACCACCTAAATTGAACCCAAGTCTTACCTAGAAGACACGGTCGATGGGCGGTTCTAATTAACCACCTAAATCTGTACCGAGTCTGAGCAGTGGACCTGCGACACGGTTGATGGGAGACTCAAAAGAGCAACCTAAATCTGAACCGAGTCAAAGGGGACCGGAAAAAGCCTCCATACACAAAAGGCAAAGATCCGGAGAAACTTCGCAGACACAACCTGCAGCCAAAAGAATAGCGGCCTATAATACCGTAGCGAGAGGTCACCGCAAGCTAGCTATTAAAGACAAAGCGCACCCCAAGGGGAAGATTCTAGAAGAAGGCCACATCCAAAAGGTCTTAGGTTTGGTTCGGAATGGGCAATTGGAAGCAGTGCTTTCGGCTGCAGGTCCTGTCCCAACCTATGACTGTACAAAGGCCTTCTTGGACGTGATCAGAATTACGGGCTTAGATGAGACTTCGACCATTTTCTTACGGGCCAAGGTCAAAAAATGTGTCGCACCTTGGGAGGGAGCACGTCTTGATGTGGTCAGGAAGGACGACCTCCCTGAGATGTACAGAGTAATAATCTGGCTACCGGGGGACACTCCCCACGGAGAAAATTCTGTTAGTTCCACAGCGGTTAAAACAACCCCTGGCCCTTAAGTGCACGGAGTGCTTTCTTGGGACAGTATAGGAAACACCGGTTGTTGTCTTCTCTTGGGAGTAAAAGACGATTGTCTGGAGGCACTTAGAGCAGTAGATGGAGTAATCTACTACTTGTGCCGAAAGATAGTCGTCAGTCTTTCGAGAGTGAAAAAACCAGGAAATGTGATAGAGAAAGAGCCTATTCCAACGTCTGAAAAGGGAGAGCAAATGGCTACGTCTTCACAAATCCTGTTAAAAACTGACGGAACCCTTGGAAAAGGGCTAGAAGTAGATCAGGATGCGGGTCTAAACCACGCGAGCTCGGCACCTGATCCATGCAGAGAGCATTCTGGGTTACTCGTTTGGGAGACTGAGTGTGCGAGGGGCGGACACAGCCAGCGATCGCGAGTCCACAAAATTCTTATGTTCATAGGAGGAATTGTTGGACCGGTTGTCGCTGGAGGTGGCCGCTGACACGGAGGCCATGCTTCTAGAGAGCGAGGAAGACGAAGTATGACGAGAACCACAGTGCATAGCTGCATGAAGGTAGTACAGTGCATAGCTGCATGAAGGTAGTACAAAGCGGGTTAGGATGGGAAGCTACGACAAAAAGACCTACCACGGTTTTTGGGGTGCAGGTAACTATAGACCTAGAACTTTAATTTTTGTAAGACACGAAATAAAATGTTTTTCTATTTCACAGTTATCTAGCAGGGATTGTTTCACAATCTGCTGTAAAGCAAAGAACGTTAGTTGGACATCAGTTTCCTGATGGCATTAGCATATCTTTCGGATGATGCAGATGAACCACCACCAACAGAGAAGGTAGTGAATGTAATCTTGTACGGAAGGAGAGCAAGGTCAGAACTCCTGATAGGAGCGGATTCAAATGCGCACCACCACTTATGGGGTAGCACAGGAGAAAAGAGAGGAGGTAAGGCACGAGTGAGAAAGAAAGTACTGGGGAAGCGGCAAGACTAAAACGGGTCTTGTCGAAAACATACTTCCTACCAGAACTATTAGAAGATGAGCACGGCAATATGACCGCGAGTATGGGGGATTCTCTGAGATTACTCTTAGAACATAGTTTCCCCGCTGGTCAAATCGTTAGAGATCTAAACGAGAATTTAAATCATACTTTGATTAACCAAATGTTTACAGAGTCTGCTGCAGGAGGGGTTCTGTATATTGGGGAAAATGCTATGTAAGATTTTCAAGTCAAGTCTTACCTTAGCCTACACTCCAGTGATGTGGATGGAATCAAAAGTAATTTTCATTCCCAAACCGGGTAAAGTAAGTTATGAAAATCCAATTCCTATCGCCCGATAAGCCTCACCTCCTTTATGCTTAACAGTATGGAAAGATTGGTGGATTATCAATAACAACAGGAAATAAAACAAGAAAACCGGGTGACCGTTAAATGGGTTAAAGGTCACTCGGGAGCAGAAGGGAACAACAGAGCAGACAATCTTACCTCGGAGACAGTAGAGTATTTTCGAGGTCTCTCGGAGATAAGGAGCAAGATTGACTGTGAGAGTTGGGAAAAATATAATACAATATGGCAACAAGTCGAGGGAAATAAAACCACCAAAAGGATTTGGAGGGACAAGGAAAAGTAAAACAGTTACTAGGTCTTAATAGAACCAACCTGCGACTTTTCACGGGCATATACACAGGACACATCCTTAAAAACCATGAGTTTAGAATAGGAAAAGCCGACACAGGAACCTGTAGGGGATGCGGAAAAGAACGGGAAACAATATGAACTAAGAGGGCTAGAATATTAAGAGAGTACTTCCTACAGAGCCCTGAAGATCTGCAAAAATACAACGCAGGAAACTTAATTAGGTTTATGAAATGAGTAGGGTGGCTCGATGGGGAATTAAAGGCCAATCGGGTAGGGTGGTGCAACGGGCCAACAGGCCTAAGTGCGAGAGAATACTGGAATTCCCGACCCACTACAACCTAACCTAACCTATTAACATGATAAACGTTTTTCTGTTAAATACTTCAAACTTTTTTAGTAGTAAGTATTCCTTTGTACGAAAAATTGCCATTTTGAAAATAATACAGTTAAATGTTGTTGAAATTATGAAATGAAGTAGGAAAATTTTAAATTCTTGTATTAAAATTAGTTTTTGAGGCTAATAAGACGTTTTAATAATTTTATTTTATTTATATAATGTAATTAAGGAAAAACAAATTAAAAATTCTTCGTGATTTTAAAAACAAAATAAACGTATTCAGTGGTCCTTTTGTAACAGTTCAATTCTTTTTATTATTATTTACTTTTTTCTTTTAGTTTACATTTTTAAATTTGTGAAATATTTTAAACTCGGTTTTTTGTAACTTAAATAGATTTTTTCCAAAATTTAAGAAAACCCCCATTAAGTTTTGCTGAAGTCTTTCATTTGAAACTAAGACCACTTAAATCAGTTTTGAATTAAAATGGGAAATGGTGCCCAACATATGACTTTGAATGCTCTAGCTCCGGAACCAAAAAGAGTTACAGGAAACTAAAAATGGGATTAGACATAGTTTGTGGTATACTTTCGATTAGGTCGGAAGGAAAAACGATCAGGATACCAGGAAAAAAAATTAGAAATGTAGTAGAACGATTTTACTTAAATCATATGTGAAACTGGTCTATATATCTACCTATATTACATTTCTGTCTTACTGCAATTTGAAACAATAATAGGCGACCTTTTGCGTTTTGAGCATATAGATTATTACGATTTGAGACAGAAAAATTCTAAATTTGGATGGATTATTGCGTTTTAAAACCGAAATAACATATATTTGTATTATTGTGTTTTGAAATCCCAATAATAATATACATATATGGATTACTACGATTTCGAACAACAATAATCTATGGGAGAGGCTAAAATTACGGCAAACGCAACTTTTTTTTTGGGCGAGGCTACAGTTACGGCAAACGTAATTTTTTTTTAACAGTTACGGCAACCGTAATCCTGTTCTTATGAGACTAAAGTTACGGTTGACGTAATTTTTTTTTTTTAGATTTACGCCAACCGTAATCCTGTTCATAATGGTCTAAAGATACGGCGGACGTAATTTTTTTTTGACATTACGGTAAAGTTTTTTTGAGCATTATGACTTTTCTTTTTTAATAAAAAGTTGTTATGCTGAATGTGGGACGGCCGTCGCCTCCCCCAAACCCCCTAGGGCTTCTTTTTTTTATTTTGCTTTGGCGCTTCGCAAATGATTTTTATTGGACATTTGTCCGCGGGACATTTGTCCGCGATTTGTTTTTGTATCGCGGACATAAAAATGACATTTGTCCGCGATTCGAAATGTCTTTGGTCCGCCGCGGATAAATGACATTTTCCAAAATGTCATTTGTCCGCGATAAAAATTAATCGCGTACAAATGACATTTTGCAAAATGACATTTGTCCGCTAAAAATCTGAAAAATCAATCGCAGACAAATGACATTTTGCAAAATGACATTTGTCCGCTAAAAATTAAAAATTTCAATCGCGGACAAATGACATTTTGAACAAATGTCTCAAAATTAGCGGACGAATGACATTTTGCAAAATGACATTTGTCCGCGATTGAATTTTCTAACTTTAGCGGACAAATGTCATTTTGCAAAATGTCATTTGTCCGCGATTGATTTTTCAGATTTTTAGCGGACAAATGTCATTTTGCAGCGGGCGGGCTGGTCGACTGGTGGTTGGTCAGTGGGATTTGCGGCTGACGCAACTGTAGCCATTCCATAATCTATACATGGATTATTGCGTTTTGAAAAAAAAAAAACTATTTATATCAGGAAATTCTAAAAATATAATTATGCAGAAATGGGGGATTCCAGGGAGGCGGCAGCCGTCTCCCAATAGACGTAGAAACTATTCATTTCAAATAACTATAATTGCAGTTTCTGCACAGAAATAAAATTCAAATTCAGTTTTGAAAAATTCCGCTTTCCGTTTTTCATACAATTTTTGTCGAATTTTTTACGGCCGTTTATTTTCTGTGTAATAAAACTTCAAAAACTGAAAAAATAGAAAACAGAAGAATAATTTAAAATTTCACAACGAGGGTTCTAAACCAAATTTTATTGAAATCAAAAAAAACATCCGAAGAAAAATTTCATATTTTTATTGTTCTCAAACTACTTAAAAATTAAAAGTTTCTTATAATTAATTTTTCATAATTTGTAGTTTTAACGTTACCTATAGCGGCGCATCTGATAATGGATTCTTATAGAACTCGACAAAATAAGATGAAAAGATCAAAAATAGTTTATATCGCTTAGTTTTCTTGTTCAAATGAATTTGTATTTAAAAGAATAAAATGATTCATATCTCGAATGCTAAGCAAGATATAGAAAAATTTTTTTTAATATTTTCGTCATATCTCGTCAGGTTCTATAAGAATCAGGGTTGCCAGTTTTCCTAAATGATATATCGGGAATTTATAAAAAAAAAAATTTGTGTTTAGAACATATTTGGAAATGTAGAAATAATCTTGAGAATTTATCTGTCACTAACACATTGTTCTGCTGAAAGCTCGCTTTCTTCTTTGAATAGAATTAAAACTTACCTTCGATCATAATTGAAAGAATTTAAATTAAAAAGCAAATTGAGCTCATTAACTAACACAATTTTTTTTTTGTTATTTAAATTCAAATAACTCTAAAATTCTCAAAAAGTGCCTAGGGACGGCATATTCGTAAATCCGCTCCTGTGTTTATGACAAAAAAAAATATTCATAGTTAATTAAATAAAATGTTTTAAACGAAACTAATTCGTATAAAAAAACATAAACAATAAGAACGAAAAAAAAAATTTGTTGAGACTATTAAAACAAGTAAAACAAGTGTTTGCTTTAATTGCTCGCAATTTTCATGTAATTCAAACTAACACAAATTTTATCACAAATTATAACAAAAATTAAAAATCTTGAAATAAGTTAAAACCAAAGCTTTGCAGTTTAAAAATAAAAAAAATAATAATTTTTGATGAAAAATTCAATTATTTGTGGTAAATCGGGAATGATGATTGTATATCGGGAATCGTGAAAAGAGTTTTAATATCGGGAAATTCCCGCCGAAATCGGGATACCTGGCAACCGTGATAAGAATGCATAATTGAAAGAATTTTTTTTTCAGTCATTGTGTTCTTAATTTACAAGCATTACATAGAATGCCAAAAAACTACAAAATAATGAGAAATTTTATGTATTCACAAAAAAAATTAGGAACAAAATTTTGAAATTTAATTTTTGAAATTTTTGGTTTGTTTATTTAGATTTTTTTCTTTTTTAACGTCAAAATATAAAAGAGTGAACGCATTTTATAAACGTATTGTTTTTTCTGTTTCATTTATTAGTATTTGTGGGCGATAAATATGACACTGGGTTAGACTTACAGCATGCGATTTTTATACATTTTACCAAAGAAAATAGAAGGACTAATAAGGGAAACGATCAAACATTTTTTTGTCTAAAATTTTGTTTGTATATGTCACACATATTTTTTTATAAATTCACAATAAAAATTTAAAGAAAAATTTGATGACACGTTTAAATTTCAAAATATAGTCTGATGACGCGTTTAAATACCAATTTTCATATAAAATTAAAACAAAAATCCTTGTCTAAAATAATGCATATATGCATCTATTTGGTTAAAAACGAAAGAAATTATATAAAATTGTGCATATATATGCTTAATTCGGTTTCAAAACTTATCTAGGTACTTTTCCGTTAGCCGGGCGCTTTTTACGGCGCACATGTATGGCGCGAAAAATGTTAGTGAAAACTTATGGTAATTTAAAATGAATAGTTTTTTCGTGTATCGGGGGACGGCTGCCGTCTCCTCCAAACGTTACTCGTCAATTTTCAGAATTTTTCCATTACTCGGTTAACCGGTTAATTTCATCGAGTAATCGAGTAGTTAGTTTTTACTTATCTTTAAAGGAAAATAAACTAATATTTTAACATTTCCTAATAAACATTAGAATTTTGGTACACGGATTTACGATAACAAAACACACACGAAAACACTGGATATTTGAGCTTGGATAAAGAATTCAGCTTTTATAGCAATTAAGGCATACATTCCGTACAACTAGAAAGGTTGTACAACGCACTATGAACTATAAACCGACCTCTACTGCATCTAAGCGAGTCTAAGCTGGTACAATGAAAAATAAAATCCGAAATCGAACCAGCCCAGAACCGTTAAATGCACTAATTTTTCTTAAATATTATTTCCTAAATAAATAAACCGTTCGATGTAACAATTAACAGTTTTAACAGTTTTAGTAGTTTACAGTTTTAACAGTTTTAACAGTTTTAGTAGTATTGCAGTTGCAGTATTGTTCTAATAGTGCATATATGAATTAAATATGTATTATTTATTATTTTATTTTTATCTTTGAGATTGAGTTATTGTGATATACAATTAACTATAATTAAAGATTAAACCTATAAATTAAAATTTCATTTTCCTATTTTTTAGTTTAATTTAATTTCGAGTATAGTAACCGAGTAACCGAGTACTCGCTCAATTTTTGGTACAATATTCGAATAACCGAGTATTACAAAAACTCGAGAATTATGGATACACTACTCCCTACCTAAAATTTTTGGTCAGGTAATCTTTATTTCACCGGAGTTATCTATTTTGAAAAGGACTTTTTAAGAAATCAGCACAAAAAATCTGTGAAACCAGATTTTGACACAATTGTCAAAAATTCATGCCGCCGGATTATTTTGCGAAACTATGAAATATTTCGTCAAGGGTCAACATTTTTAATCTTTGCCAAAAAAAAAGAAATTTTTTGATAACTCTTGTTTAAGTAAAAAAAAGAAAGCAAAAAACAATAACGTATAAAAGCCCCACATTATAAAATGAATTTATAATTAGAATTTGTAATCGAGATTAGAACCTTGCTTCGAATAAGTTTTAATTTAAGCATTTTTTCGAAAGTTTTAAATTATTTTAACAAACAAAATTATGATTTTATTGTACATATTTGTTTGCTTCTTTGGGCTAATCAGAGCTTATATTGTTGAAGACGCCTATTATGACAGAGTTTTGAATCAAATTGATGACTCAATTGAACCATGCGAAGATTTTTCCAAATATGCATGCGGCATTTTGTTACCAAAAGAAAATATTACAGTAAGATTTACAAACTTGGAGAATGTCTTAGCTGAACTAAAACAAGAAAAGCCAACATCGAAAGCAGAAGAAGAATTATTAAAATTTGTGCAATCATGTAAAAATAAGAAAGATCCAAAACTTTTTTCCAAAGACTTGGATTCCTTTAAGCCTATAAGCAAAACTGAGTTAGGTATTAGATTTGCTCAACAAGCAATTATGGGTGCACAAAAAATGATTAGCTTAAGGGCAGATAAGGATAATGACGGAAGCATTCAAATTGTGTTAATTTCTAATGTTGACGATGAATATTCCCATTTTAAGAAATTCAGAAATACATCATTTTTAGAAGAAGGTGGCAATCCTGACGAATCAATGATGATAAAAAATTTAGAAACTTTCTTCACATCTTTTGAATTAGTCCCGAAAAATCGTGATGAAGAGCCAATTTCACTTAGTGCTTTCAGAGCAGATGTAGGTGAAGAAAAATTTGATTGGGATGCCTATTTCACAGAAATTTATGATATGATCGGAGAAAAAAAAACATTGAACTTTGAAAAAGAAATAATTGTGGACAATCCAGAACAACTGAAACTTATAATTAACACCTTGAATGAAACAGATTCTAAGGTAAGTGTTGTCTACTTAATATTCTTTATTTCCATTCCACTACTTCTTCTATTTTCTAAATTTTCGTTTTCGAGATTTCATTTCTAAAACACAACACGACTAAATATATTTTCCAAAGATTCACCAAATTTCTTTTATTGCTTTTTAGTATTCTAT
Source organism: Hybos culiciformis (assembly GCA_964007475.1). Lineage (NCBI taxonomy): Eukaryota > Metazoa > Arthropoda > Insecta > Diptera > Hybotidae > Hybos > Hybos culiciformis. The sequence continues at coordinate 21,961,898 of OZ023274.1, forward strand.
CTAAATTACTTTATATTCATTATGAAAAAGACAGCTTTGATTGAATTTTTTTTTTTAATTTTTGCGAAAACTATATTTTTGGAAATCTAATAAATAAAAATAAAAATAAAAATAAAAATCTGTTTCTCTCTAATTGGCTGAAATTTGTAAATTAAGTAGTCTAGCAACACGAGAATTATGGGTTGCTAAGGCGCAACCTTAGAAGTCGTTTCTTTTGTTATGTTCTGATAAAATTTTGTAGCGTTGGACCGGAGGGCAAAACGGCTATGTATCAAATTTTGTATCTGGATTGAAGTGTTTTGATATTATAAGTTCGCCACTCACGTCAAATCAAACCAATACTTTTAAGAAGAAAGCAAATTCAAAATAAAAAGCGTCATTTGGATGGATTATTGCGTTTTAAAACCGAAATAACATATATTTGTATTATTGTGTTTTGAAATCCCAATAATAATATACATATATGGATTACTACGATTTCGAACAACAATAATCTATGGGAGAGGCTAAAATTACGGCAAACGCAACTTTTTTTTTGGGCGAGGCTACAGTTACGGCAAACGTAATTTTTTTTTAACAGTTACGGCAACCGTAATCCTGTTCTTATGAGACTAAAGTTACGGTTGACGTAATTTTTTTTTTTTAGATTTACGCCAACCGTAATCCTGTTCATAATGGTCTAAAGATACGGCGGACGTAATTTTTTTTTGACATTACGGTAAAGTTTTTTTGAGCATTATGACTTTTCTTTTTTAATAAAAAGTTGTTATGCTGAATGTGGGACGGCCGTCGCCTCCCCCAAACCCCCTAGGGCTTCTTTTTTTTATTTTGCTTTGGCGCTTCGCAAATGATTTTTATTGGACATTTGTCCGCGGGACATTTGTCCGCGATTTGTTTTTGTATCGCGGACATAAAAATGACATTTGTCCGCGATTCGAAATGTCTTTGGTCCGCCGCGGATAAATGACATTTTCCAAAATGTCATTTGTCCGCGATAAAAATTAATCGCGTACAAATGACATTTTGCAAAATGACATTTGTCCGCTAAAAATCTGAAAAATCAATCGCAGACAAATGACATTTTGCAAAATGACATTTGTCCGCTAAAAATTAAAAATTTCAATCGCGGACAAATGACATTTTGAACAAATGTCTCAAAATTAGCGGACGAATGACATTTTGCAAAATGACATTTGTCCGCGATTGAATTTTCTAACTTTAGCGGACAAATGTCATTTTGCAAAATGTCATTTGTCCGCGATTGATTTTTCAGATTTTTAGCGGACAAATGTCATTTTGCAGCGGGCGGGCTGGTCGACTGGTGGTTGGTCAGTGGGATTTGCGGCTGACGCAACTGTAGCCATTCCATAATCTATACATGGATTATTGCGTTTTGAAAAAAAAAAAACTATTTATATCAGGAAATTCTAAAAATATAATTATGCAGAAATGGGGGATTCCAGGGAGGCGGCAGCCGTCTCCCAATAGACGTAGAAACTATTCATTTCAAATAACTATAATTGCAGTTTCTGCACAGAAATAAAATTCAAATTCAGTTTTGAAAAATTCCGCTTTCCGTTTTTCATACAATTTTTGTCGAATTTTTTACGGCCGTTTATTTTCTGTGTAATAAAACTTCAAAAACTGAAAAAATAGAAAACAGAAGAATAATTTAAAATTTCACAACGAGGGTTCTAAACCAAATTTTATTGAAATCAAAAAAAACATCCGAAGAAAAATTTCATATTTTTATTGTTCTCAAACTACTTAAAAATTAAAAGTTTCTTATAATTAATTTTTCATAATTTGTAGTTTTAACGTTACCTATAGCGGCGCATCTGATAATGGATTCTTATAGAACTCGACAAAATAAGATGAAAAGATCAAAAAAAGTTTATATCGCTTAGTTTTCTTGTTCAAATGAATTTGTATTTAAAAGAATAAAATGATTCATATCTCGAATGCTAAGCAAGATATAGAAAAATTTTTTTTAATATTTTCGTCATATCTCGTCAGGTTCTATAAGAATCAGGGTTGCCAGTTTTCCTAAATGATATATCGGGAATTTATAAAAAAAAAAATTTGTGTTTAGAACATATTTGGAAATGTAGAAATAATCTTGAGAATTTATCTGTCACTAACACATTGTTCTGCTGAAAGCTCGCTTTCTTCTTTGAATAGAATTAAAACTTACCTTCGATCATAATTGAAAGAATTTAAATTAAAAAGCAAATTGAGCTCATTAACTAACACAATTTTTTTTTTGTTATTTAAATTCAAATAACTCTAAAATTCTCAAAAAGTGCCTAGGGACGGCATATTCGTAAATCCGCTCCTGTGTTTATGACAAAAAAAAATATTCATAGTTAATTAAATAAAATGTTTTAAACGAAACTAATTCGTATAAAAAAACATAAACAATAAGAACGAAAAAAAAAATTTGTTGAGACTATTAAAACAAGTAAAACAAGTGTTTGCTTTAATTGCTCGCAATTTTCATGTAATTCAAACTAACACAAATTTTATCACAAATTATATAACAAAAATTAAAAATCTTGAAATAAGTTAAAACCAAAGCTTTGCAGTTTAAAAATAAAAAAAATAATAATTTTTGATGAAAAATTCAATTATTTGTGGTAAATCGGGAATGATGATTGTATATCGGGAATCGTGAAAAGAGTTTTAATATCGGGAAATTCCCGCCGAAATCGGGATACCTGGCAACCGTGATAAGAATGCATAATTGAAAGAATTTTTTTTTCAGTCATTGTGTTCTTAATTTACAAGCATTACATAGAATGCCAAAAAACTACAAAATAATGAGAAATTTTATGTATTCACAAAAAAAATTAGGAACAAAATTTTGAAATTTAATTTTTGAAATTTTTGGTTTGTTTATTTAGATTTTTTTCTTTTTTAACGTCAAAATATAAAAGAGTGAACGCATTTTATAAACGTATTGTTTTTTCTGTTTCATTTATTAGTATTTGTGGGCGATAAATATGACACTGGGTTAGACTTACAGCATGCGATTTTTATACATTTTACCAAAGAAAATAGAAGGACTAATAAGGGAAACGATCAAACATTTTTTTGTCTAAAATTTTGTTTGTATATGTCACACATATTTTTTTATAAATTCACAATAAAAATTTAAAGAAAAATTTGATGACACGTTTAAATTTCAAAATATAGTCTGATGACGCGTTTAAATACCAATTTTCATATAAAATTAAAACAAAAATCCTTGTCTAAAATAATGCATATATGCATCTATTTGGTTAAAAACGAAAGAAATTATATAAAATTGTGCATATATATGCTTAATTCGGTTTCAAAACTTATCTAGGTACTTTTCCGTTAGCCGGGCGCTTTTTACGGCGCACATGTATGGCGCGAAAAATGTTAGTGAAAACTTATGGTAATTTAAAATGAATAGTTTTTTCGTGTATCGGGGGACGGCTGCCGTCTCCTCCAAACGTTACTCGTCAATTTTCAGAATTTTTCCATTACTCGGTTAACCGGTTAATTTCATCGAGTAATCGAGTAGTTAGTTTTTACTTATCTTTAAAGGAAAATAAACTAATATTTTAACATTTCCTAATAAACATTAGAATTTTGGTACACGGATTTACGATAACAAAACACACACGAAAACACTGGATATTTGAGCTTGGATAAAGAATTCAGCTTTTATAGCAATTAAGGCATACATTCCGTACAACTAGAAAGGTTGTACAACGCACTATGAACTATAAACCGACCTCTACTGCATCTAAGCGAGTCTAAGCTGGTACAATGAAAAATAAAATCCGAAATCGAACCAGCCCAGAACCGTTAAATGCACTAATTTTTCTTAAATATTATTTCCTAAATAAATAAACCGTTCGATGTAACAATTAACAGTTTTAACAGTTTTAGTAGTTTACAGTTTTAACAGTTTTAACAGTTTTAGTAGTATTGCAGTTGCAGTATTGTTCTAATAGTGCATATATGAATTAAATATGTATTATTTATTATTTTATTTTTATCTTTGAGATTGAGTTATTGTGATATACAATTAACTATAATTAAAGATTAAACCTATAAATTAAAATTTCATTTTCCTATTTTTTAGTTTAATTTAATTTCGAGTATAGTAACCGAGTAACCGAGTACTCGCTCAATTTTTGGTACAATATTCGAATAACCGAGTATTACAAAAACTCGAGAATTATGGATACACTACTCCCTACCTAAAATTTTTGGTCAGGTAATCTTTATTTCACCGGAGTTATCTATTTTGAAAAGGACTTTTTAAGAAATCAGCACAAAAAATCTGTGAAACCAGATTTTGACACAATTGTCAAAAATTCATGCCGCCGGATTATTCTGCGAAACTATGAAATATTTCGTCAAGGGTCAACATTTTTAATCTTTGCCAAAAAAAAAGAAATTTTTTGATAACTCTTGTTTAAGTAAAAAAAAGAAAGCAAAAAACAATAACGTATAAAAGCCCCACATTATAAAATGAATTTATAATTAGAATTTGTAATCGAGATTAGAACCTTGCTTCGAATAAGTTTTAATTTAAGCATTTTTTCGAAAGTTTTAAATTATTTTAACAAACAAAATTATGATTTTATTGTACATATTTGTTTGCTTCTTTGGGCTAATCAGAGCTTATATTGTTGAAGACGCCTATTATGACAGAGTTTTGAATCAAATTGATGACTCAATTGAACCATGCGAAGATTTTTCCAAATATGCATGCGGCATTTTGTTACCAAAAGAAAATATTACAGTAAGATTTACAAACTTGGAGAATGTCTTAGCTGAACTAAAACAAGAAAAGCCAACATCGAAAGCAGAAGAAGAATTATTAAAATTTGTGCAATCATGTAAAAATAAGAAAGATCCAAAACTTTTTTCCAAAGACTTGGATTCCTTTAAGCCTATAAGCAAAACTGAGTTAGGTATTAGATTTGCTCAACAAGCAATTATGGGTGCACAAAAAATGATTAGCTTAAGGGCAGATAAGGATAATGACGGAAGCATTCAAATTGTGTTAATTTCTAATGTTGACGATGAATATTCCCATTTTAAGAAATTCAGAAATACATCATTTTTAGAAGAAGGTGGCAATCCTGACGAATCAATGATGATAAAAAATTTAGAAACTTTCTTCACATCTTTTGAATTAGTCCCGAAAAATCGTGATGAAGAGCCAATTTCACTTAGTGCTTTCAGAGCAGATGTAGGTGAAGAAAAATTTGATTGGGATGCCTATTTCACAGAAATTTATGATATGATCGGAGAAAAAAAAACATTGAACTTTGAAAAAGAAATAATTGTGGACAATCCAGAACAACTGAAACTTATAATTAACACCTTGAATGAAACAGATTCTAAGGTAAGTGTTGTCTACTTAATATTCTTTATTTCCATTCCACTACTTCTTCTATTTTCTAAATTTTCGTTTTCGAGATTTCATTTCTAAAACACAACACGACTAAATATATTTTCCAAAGATTCACCAAATTTCTTTTATTGCTTTTTAGTATTCTATCTAAATTACTTTATATTCATTATGAAAAAGACAGCTTTGATTGAATTTTTTTTTTTAATTTTTGCGAAAACTATATTTTTGGAAATCTAATAAATAAAAATAAAAATAAAAATAAAAATCTGTTTCTCTCTAATTGGCTGAAATTTGTAAATTAAGTAGTCTAGCAACACGAGAATTATGGGTTGCTAAGGCGCAACCTTAGAAGTCGTTTCTTTTGTTATGTTCTGATAAAATTTTGTAGCGTTGGACCGGAGGGCAAAACGGCTATGTATCAAATTTTGTATCTGGATTGAAGTGTTTTGATATTATAAGTTCGCCACTCACGTCAAATCAAACCAATACTTTTAAGAAGAAAGCAAATTCAAAATAAAAAGCGTCATCAAAAAAAAATTAATAAATAACAATATTTACAGATTATTCATATGTATGTAAGATGGAGATATGTGGATTGGGCACAAAATCAAGATTGTGACAATTTATTATCCAAATTGTCTCCAATTTTGGGTTTCCGTGAATGGAAAAAATATTATACTCAAAATGATGAAAAAATATTATTCCAATTGTTTGATATCTATGAAGAATCTTTTAATAATACATTTGGAACAAATCCTCCACAACCATCTTTTCTTCGAAGTTTACTACCAAAAATTGATGATGTAAGAACTTTCACTGATTTTATGAACAGTGGTAATCTTACATCATATTATGAAGATTTGAAATTTGACTCAGAGGAATTTCATTACAATGTTGTGAAATTTCATTCAATCAAGTGGAAACACATCCTAATCGATAATGATGTTTATTATTTCGATGATCTAGATCTTAAATTTCAGATATTTGGTACTAATGTAGATTCTGCTGCACACGCCAAACCAATTTTATATTATTTTGTTACAAAATATTTGAGATATTGGACTCAAACTTATGATGCCGCTAAAACTTATAAAGAGGCTAATATTCCAGATGGATGTGATAAAAATAATGCTGATTTAATGAGTTTAGCCTATGCTGTTAGAAAAACATTTTCTGATAAAGTAAAAAACAGTAAAAATTTGAAGGACGAAAAACTTTTCTGGGCTGCTGTGGCTCAACAAAATTGTTTAGTAAATTCTGATCGACAGATGAGCTCAAATATGGTGAAGGCACTTTCACATTCAACTGAATTTGTAAAAGCATTTAAATGTAAACCAGAAAGTAAAATGAATAACGCACACTGTGATCCTGAAGCAATATAATTTTTAGAACCATTCGAATTTTTTGTATCAATAAGATAAATAATATTATGTTAAATGTGTTAAGGCAATGAATTTTATTAAAAAAAATAAATCTATTTAGGTATGTACATAAATTATAAAAACTTCACATATTTTTTTTTTTTTTGTTATTTAATAATTATTCATGGTATAATGAAATAAACATAAGATTATGGCAAAATGTTTGTAAGCAATTATTTAATTTCAATTTTTAATACTAGGTATAAAAAATGTTGCGTATTCATTTAATTTTAAATGTAAAGATTTATGTTTTGTGGAAATTTCTACAAAATATAAAAAAAACTTTAAGAAACGGTAAAAAGCTTCTTTTTTTTAAGCAATAAATGATCTCTAAGTGACATCTGTGAAATAGTAAATTAACTTTTGATTAGTTGACATTAATCAATAATAATTGCTTATTCCTATGCAAATACGTATAGTTAAATGTGATTTAAGATTAAAATTAAAATGATAAATGTTCACTATATACACTATATAATTTGGTATAAATATAAAAGAAATAGTTTCAATTATATATATGTGGCGTTCGCAACAAATTAACATTAATCCGAAAGAATTAAATCAATCTACCTAATGTAACGGTACAAAATATCGTATGATTTTCATACCCTTTTTTGAATTGACATTCTTTTTGTTAAGAAATAATTTTAGAATTTTACATTTTGAATTAAATAAAAATCAGTCTTAAACAGAACTTCAAACTAAAAACATTGTTTTATTTAACGATAAATAAAACATAATAATAATATCAAAAGGGATATCATTTTGGTAAGAAGTTCACGTTGGACTCAACAATGGTCTCGAATAGACCATAAAGTGGTGACCCCGTCGACACGACCGCAGCCGTCAACACACACCCACTTCGATAACAGGTTCAGCGTAGCCTAAAGTGGAGCCGCCGTCAACACACCCACTTCGTTCCAGCGCAACATAAAAAGGGGACCCCGTCAACATAAAACACACCCACTTCGTTCCAGCGTAACATAAAGTGGAGACCCCGTCAACACACACGACCGCAGCCCGTCAACACACGACCGCAGCCCGTCAACACACACCCACTTCGATAACAGGTTCAGCGTAGCTTAAAGTGGAGGCTCCGTCAACACATGACCGCAGCCCGTCAACACACGACCGCAGCCCCTCAACACACACACACACTTCTATAACAGGTTCAGCGTAGCCTAATGTGGAGACCCCGTCGAGACAACCGAGCACCAGCAACGACAGCTCCGTCAACCGCATCAACAGCATCAGTTTCCTTCATCATCTGATCAAGCAGCACGTTGATCAGATTAGCGGGGGAATATGTGGCGTCAACAATGGTTTCGAATAGACCATATATAGAATTTAATTATTCATACTAGATTTTTTGCTCTCTTCGGGATTCGAACCTGCGTCCTTAGCATTGTTGGCGGATTGCAATGCTAAGGGCGCAGGTTCGAACCCCGATGAAGGCATAATAGAATTTAATAAAAATCTAATAAAAAAATTCTAATAAATAACCACTCATTTTTTTGTGTACATTTTTCAAATTCGAGTCTCGATCGTATTTTTAGTCTTCTTATTCTCATACAAGAAGTATTAACTTCAAAAATAATGTCCCTCAATAAAATTCTTTATCATACCCATACTCAATAATTTGACGTAATAGTTTTTGAATAATTTCGCGAAAAGTGTAATTAAATTAGACACTTTATTATCTTTTTGATACTCGTTTTTGACGAGTAATTATTGCTACAAAACTTGGTATTTTCACTACCAAATGGTATAGTAAGAGTTAAGTATATGTGAATTTGCCCTGTGTTCTAATGGAAATAGTTGTAGTAATATCTGAATTTGCAGAAAACTATTTCAGTGATAGAAGACAGAGTAACAAAAACTTTTACTCAGTATTTCATTTTCAAAGTTAAGGACTTTTTAAGAAATCAGCACAAAAAATCTGTGAAACCAGATTTTGACACAATTGTCAAAAATTCATGCCGCCGGATTATTCTGCGAAACTATGAAATCTTTCGTCAAGGGTCAACATTTTTAATCTTTCCCAAAAAAAAAAGTTTTTTGATAACTCTTAAACAAAAAAAGAAATCAAAAAACAATAACGTATAAAAGCCCCACATTATAAAATTAATTTATAATTAGAATTTGTAATCGAGATTAGAACCTTGCTTCGAATAAGTTTTAATTTAAGCATTTTTTCGAAAGTTTTAAATTATTTCAACTAACAAAATTATGATTTTATTGTACTTATTTGTTTGCTTCTTTGGGCTAATCAGAGCTTCTATTGTTGAAGACGCCTATTATGAAAGAGTTTTGAATCAAATTGATGACTTAATTGAACCATGCGAAGATTTTTCCAAATATGCATGCGGCATTTTGTTACCAAAAGAAAATATTACAGTAAGATTTACAAACTTGGAGAATGTCTTAGCTGAGCTAACACAAGAAAAGCCAACATCGAAAGCAGAAGAAGAATTATTAAAATTTGTGCAATCATGTAAAAATAAGAAAGATCCAAAACTTTTTTCCAAAGACTTGGATTCCTTTAAGCCTATAAGCAAAACTGAGTTAGGTATTAGATTTGCTCAACAAGCAATTATGGGTGCACAAAAAATGATTAGCTTAAGGGCAGATAAGGATAATGACGGAAGCATTCAAATTGTGTTAATTTCTAATGTTGACGATGAATATTCCCATTTTAAGAAATTCAGAAATACATCATTTTTAGAAGAAGGTGGCAATCCTGACGAATCAATGATGATAAAAAATTTAGAAACTTTCTTCACATCTTTTGAATTAGTCCCGAAAAATCGTGATGAAGAGCCAATTTCACTTAGTGCTTTCAGAGCAGATGTAGGTGAAGAAAAATTTGATTGGGATGCCTATTTCACAGAAATTTATGATATGATCGGAGAAAAAAAAACATTGAACTTTGAAAAAGAAATAATTGTGGACAATCCAGAACAACTGAAACTTATAATTAACACCTTGAATGAAACAGATTCTAAGGTAAGTGTTGTCTACTTAATATCCTTTATTTCCATTCCACTACTTCTTCTATTTTCTAAATTTTCGTTTTCGAGATTTCATTTCTAAAACCCAACACGACTAAATATATTTTCCAAAGATTCACCAAATTTCTTTTATTGCTTTTAAGTATTCTATCTAAATTATTTTATATTCATTATGAAAAAGACAGCTTTGATTGATTTTTTTTTTAATTTTTTCGAAAACTATATTTTGGGATTTCAGCCAATTCTCTCGAATTGGCTGAAATTTTTAAATTAAGTAGTCTAGCAACACAAGAATTATGGGTTGCTAGGGCGCAACCTAAGAAGTCGTTTCTTTTGTTATGTTCTGATAAAATTTTGTAGCGTTGGACTGCAGGGATAAACGGCTATGTATTCTGTATCTGGATTGAAGTGTTTTGATATTATAAGTTCGCCACTCAAGTCAAATCAAATCAATACTTTTAAAAAGGAAACAAATTCAAAATAAAAAGTGTCAACAAAAAAAAAATTAATAAATAATAATATTTACAGATTATTGATATGTATGTAACATGGAGATATGTGGATTGGGCACAAAATCAATATTGTGACAATTTATTATCCAAATTGTCTCCAATTTTAGGTTTCCGTGAATGGAAAAAATATTATACTCAAAATGATGAAAAAATATTATTCCAATTGTTTGATATCTATGAAGAATCTTTTAATAATACATTTGGAACAAATCATCCACAACCATCTTTTCTGGAATATTTGCGATCAGAAATTCGTTATTTGAGAAATTTAACTGATTTTATGAACAGTGGTAATCTTACATCATATTATAAAGATCTGAAATTTGACTCACAGGAATTTCATTACAATGTTGTGAAATTTCATTCAATCAAGTGGAAACACATCCTACTCGATAATGATGTTTATTATTTCGATGATCTAGATCTTAAATTTCAGGTATTTGGTACTTGTGTAGATTCTGTTGCACACGCCAAACCAATTTTATATTATTTTGTTACAAAATATTTGAGATATTGGACTCAAACTTATGATGCCGCTGAAACTTACAAAGAGGCTAATATTCCAGATGGATGTGATAAAAATAATGCTGATTTAATGAGTTTAGCCTATGCTGTCAGAAAAACATTTTCTGATATAGTAAAAAACAGTAAAAATTTGAAGGACGAAAAACTTTTCTGGGCTGCTGTGGCTCAACAAAATTGTTTAGTAAATTCTGATCGACAGATGAGCTCAAATATGGTGAAGGCACTTTCACATTCAACTGAATTTGTAAAAGCATTTAAATGTAAACCAGAAAGTAAAATGAATAACGCACACTGTGATCCTGAAGCAATATAATTTTTAGAACCATTCGAATTTTTTGTATCAATAAGATAAATAATATTATGTTAAATGTGTTAAGGCAATGAATTTTATTAAAAAAAATAAAGCTATTTAGGTATGTACATAAATTATAAAAACTTCACATATTTTTTTTTTTTTTGTTATTTAATAATTTTATTCATGGTAGAATGAAATAAACATAAGATTATGGCAAAATGTTTGTAAGCAATTATTTAATTTCAATTTTTAATACTAGGTATAAAAAATGTTGCGTATTCATTTAATTTTAAATGTAAAGATTTATGTTTTGTGGAAATTTTTACAAAATATAAAAAAGCTTTAAGAAACGGTAAAAAGCTTCTTTTTTTAAGCAATAAATGATCGCTAAGTGACATCTGTAAAATAGTAAACTAAGTTTTGATTAATTGTCAGTAAATTGCTTATTCCTATCCAAATACGTATAGTTAAATGTAATTTAAAAATTTAAATGATAAATGTTCACTTTATAATTTGTGTGGAAGAGTTTATCAATATTATGTAACTTTTTATTTTATTTTTACAGAAGATTAGAAAAATAAATAACTCATTTATTTTTGTAAAATTCCTTTTACTCTATAAATTTCAGCTTAATATACTCAAATCAAACAAACTAGACAAGGATCCTGAAAAGGAACTTCCAACCCACAAAAAACATTTTAATTTCTTCTGACATTTTTTTTTAAACAAGGTACAAGGTTTTTGACATCCTATAGACTTAAATAGATTCGCGTTATGAGCAACGGATCGACCAGATTTTTTGATTTCAGTCGGCTGCAGACTTATCCATTAAGTTTTCATAATGAAGAGTTAGATTCTGAAAGACAGATTTCACATTTCACGTAACAAATTTAAAGCGTTAAATTTGAAGCGTCGAAGCTCTCCGACTGATTCTGATTCTTCCAGTTTGCATCGTGTAAGAGTAATTTTAGTAAGTAAGTTAAAATTGTTTAGAAACCAGATTCACTGAAGCATAAGAGTGGTTATGTATCGATTGAATATACTTAGCATTGTTGAAGAGATTAATTAGGTACCTACAATGTTTTTAGTTTTAATTTTACTATAAAAAAAAATTAGGGGCCTCCAAAATGAAATCTTACAATTTTCTGCACAATCCATCATATCTTTGTAGCCAGCAAATAAAGTTTATAAAAAATAAGAAAAAAACAATAAAATAAGAATAAGGGAAACATTTTTAATAATAATAATACGAAAATAAATAATAATCTTCATAGATTTTATTACGGAAGAAATGAAAATTGTATAATTACACTACTACTCTAATGAAATATTTTAACGGTTGGATGACATTAGGTTAAAAATATAATATTTTGGGTGAATTTTAGCTTGTGGCATTTCTAATTACATTCATCTATGTAAAAGCATACATAACGTGCGTACATAAAAAAAAAAACATAAAAATGAAAAAAATGATATTAATTTCGAAGTAAAAGTAAAATAAAAATAAAACAAATTTTTTTTTTTTTAATAAAATGTGTTAACGACAAAATGACATAATAACTTCTATAATTAAACAATTGACTTCAAAGTTGTGTAAATTTAAAATAAAATAAATAAAAAAAAAAACACAAAAATTAACTGGCAATAAAAAAAAATTTATAAATATAAAAGTATTTAAAACCATATATAATTGAAATATGAGAATTTCATGGAAATGCATTTTATTTATTTCACACTCATGTGAATAAATTTTAAATTTTCCATTGATAAATTTATGTTTTTGCATTTATAATTTTTTGTCGATAAAAACTTTCTAATATTAATCGGGAAGAGATAAAATAATTTTGAATTCGATCATGTGTCAAATATTTTTCCATCATGTGTCTTTGCAAAATGATTCATAAAAATAAATTTGATTAAAATGGGGCTCTAATTATTATGGGAAAAGTATGAGTCTGATATTTTTGGAAATAATAAATTTGTTGAGTAAAACTTAGGTAATTAAAGTTAAAATTTTTTTTTGAAGAATTAGAAATGGTAAAACTGAGAGTAAGAATATATAGGTTTATATATACCTAATTGTCTCGAAAATATGAAGATTAAGAAATTCTTGATATTGAAAGAACTTTCAAAAGAATGTTTAATTATGTATAATTAAACAATATAATTATAACTAAAATCACAAAATTCTTTATTAATCAATTAAAATCAGGTTCGCCGAATTGACGAAAATTACCCAAAATAAGGATATTATTATGCTATAAAAAAGTTATAAAAAAGTAATTAAGCAAATAATGTGTTAATAATAAAAACAAAAAACAATATAAACTTGATATTAAATTAGAAAATCTATTTTTTAGGAGCATGCACAATTAATTTTGGAATTTTTCAAAAAAAACGTCAAGAAAACTATTTTTTTGCGTGCGTGGGCCCAGACATAATGGACATAATTTTTTTGAAGTGAAACTTCTTTAGAGGCATTGTGATTGAGAGTGAAAAAAATGTAAGTGCCAAAAATGTAACGCCGAGTGTCAAAAATGTAACGCCGAATGTCAAAAATTCCTTTTATTGACAAAAAAAAGGCAAAAAAAAAAAAGAAAAAAGAAAAATTTATGTGTCAGCTGATGATAAAACCGACAGCCGCTAGCAACTTAATGAAGCTTATCAGCGCAATAACCTACTCTATATTGGCTCAGAATTAAAGTCGAAAATACTATTTTGTTTTTCGATTGAAAGGAAAATAAAATTTATTTTAAATTATTGAATAACAAATATTTCATTTATTAATTATTAGTGCTAATTTTCAAAAAGTTTTTGGAATACAAATATGTATTCTGAATAAAAATGTTCCAATGCACCTATTTTGTAGATAATTTATTTTTGATATTAATTTTTCTTAATGTAATTTTTTTAGTTTGTTAGTGTAATTTATTTTTGACATTAAATTACACTAAAATTTGACTATTTTTGACATTAAAACACTAATAAAATGCAGGAGGAATATGTTTATTACAATTACTTTTCGGAAGAAATACTAATGTTAAATTTTGCAGTCATATTTGAAAATGCTCTTTTAACTAAAACAGATTTTTTTTGAAGTAATTTGTAATTGAGTGGTTGGTATAAATTATTTTTGCCATTAAATTCCATGTAGAATATTTTTATTCTAATTCCTTTTCAGAAGAAGTACTAATAAACATGAAATTTTTCAGGCATATTTGAAAAAGTTATTTTAGGTATCAGCGTTTCTCAACCTTTCTACTATTGCGACCTATAAAATATGAATACAAAATAACGCGACCCTCAATCTGAAAAATAACGCGACGAAATCTGAAAAATTTAATGACAAGCTAAGTACTTCTAGAAAGACACCTTTAAAATGTTTTATTTATTTTTATTTTAACGACTTATAATATGTTGTTGACACATTCATTTGATAATTAATTTTTTTTCGTTCGATTTGTTTAAAGCGAATAAATTTTAAAAGCTGTTTTATTATTATCAATCTAAAAACAGAGCAATCTGTTAGAAAATAGATGTATAGATTAATTCTTCTTACATAATCAAAACATTTTATTATTTTTGAAAAAATATATGTAGCATTTGTAATAAAATTTTCCATTAAAACGACCCATTGAAAATCTTTCGCGACCCAAATTAGGGTCGCGACCCTAAGGTTGAGAAACACTGGGTTAAACTATTCGGGCAACAAAAAGAAAACATGATTTAAGCCACGCTGCTGTTTTTTCATACATTATTGTCGCTAATAATGTAGTTGTAACCGGAATTTTGTTTACGGCTTAAAATATAGTAAAATCATCTGGCAACCAGTGTTGCCATGCAGCCATAATTCTAGCCATTTTGAAATAATTGAAAAGCCATTATGCCACTAAACTTTTTGAGCTTAAAAAGTATTTTAGAATTTTTAAATGTTTTTATATCTACGTAGTCTCTGGTTTTTAATTTTTTTTGTTTAATTTATTCTAAGCGGCCGAATTCCCCCAAAACAAGTTATTTTAAGTCGACTGGCCGCAGCAGTCGAAGGACAAAAATCAACTAGTCGCCGTCGAAAAAATCGATTGGCGTCATGTCTTATATGCACTTGGCCATTTTAAATATTTATTTAGCCGCTCCAGAAAATACTACTTGCCATGAAGTTTCACTTCTTCCGTGTGTCCCGAGACTCACATATTTTTTTGGATATTCTGCTCAGTTTTTGGGTACCTAAATTTCAGATTTTTTTTTGGGAATTTAAAAATTTCATTCGGCAACCCAGGTCTAAATGTTCTTATTATGTGAAAAAACCCTGTCATTATTCTAAATAAATTTCATTAGAGTCTTAGAAAAAAAAAAAACAAATAAATGTTTTTAGATAACATAATTCTTAATTCTTAATTCTAATAATTGTTATTTTTAAACATTTTTTGAATTTTAATAAGTGAAAAATATTATATCATGTATGTACCTATCCGAGTATTTGAATAATTGTATATCATTGTAGATATTATAAAATGGACTCATAAATAAAAATTGTGATTTGAATTCAAATAAAAATATAACAAACTTTATTAATTCAAAAGTAATAATTAGGTTAAAAACGTGATATTTCTTTTTTTTCCGCCCTAATTTTATAATATATACAACTATTATTTAGACACCACCGTTATGAAAGTTAGATAAAAATATTTGTCAAATATTTGTCTTTTTTTATTCATTATGTTATTGTCTTTTAATAAATACGAACTAAGGCTGAAAATCATGAAACGCTTTTTAATTTGTTGCAACATATAGACCAGAAGGCTGAAGAAGAAGAAATACTATTTTGAACAATGGCAACCTTTTATATAACCAATATTATATTCCACTTGTCTCAATGGTCTACCTGCGACCGATGGTATTATAAATAGGATTTTATATTATAATTCCACTCAATAAAGATTAAATTACATTAACTTAGTACAAAATAAATATCCTCAACTTTGTCCTTTGACATTACTGAAATTATTAAAAAAAAATCTTAATCCAAAACATATTTCAAAAGTTATTTTCCAATGCTCTCTCACAGTCATTTTCTATGTTTGGTATTCTTTTTAAATTTAGGTTTTTTTTTTTAAATCTAAAAGTTGTGAAAAAAAAAAAAAAACAAAAACCATAGAAAAATGAAAACAATAAAATAATTTTTAAAAAGTTTTTCAATGTGTTGTTTAAAAATTTATAAAAACAAATGGTTTTAATTTTTAATTTCTTGATGATTATCTTAAATATGAAAATAAATCTTAATATAATCATATTTTGTTTAATAATAAACTTAAGTTCATGGAACTTTTAATTTTCATTGATAAAAATCTTCAAAAATTTGGACTTTTGAAATATTCTTCTTCTTTTTAAATAAAAATAATTTATGAAAAAGAAACGAAATTCACAAAATCTAGATATAAATCTGTCACGCAAAAACAACTAGGTGCTTGCCAATCTTGCTGATTTTCCATATTTGTGACAAAAAGTTTAATCAATACCGTCCGTACTTCTTTTCTATTTTTTGTCTACTATTTGCTAGATAAAATCAAATCAAACAATGTGAATAATATTATTCACATAGTTTAAATTTTAAAACTATCTTACATTTGAACTCCGTAGATTTAAGTGAATTAAAAAATCTCTTACTAACATAAATTTTCTTTTTAATTTATTAGGCCTAAATTTATCCCAATTAAAAAAAAAAAAAGAAGAAATTATAAAATAAAAACAAAAAAAAAACATTTTATTGGTTTTGCATCATTAAATCAAAATATTATGTATTTTACATAGTATACATGTGTGTACATAAAAATACAGTATGTGTAATGTGTTATATATGATGTACATATGTATATATATTACATAACTGATGATTAACATAAAAATGGTACCAATTAAAAAAAACATCTAAATGAGCACAGGAAAAAAAAAAATTAATTTTGTTTACATTTTTATTTTGATAATATTTTCACATAAACTAGTTTTTAATGTTTTTATACTTTATTATAAAAAAGCATGCGCCAAAAAATTACCATAGAAATCTTGTACGCTTTTGAATATTTAATAACTTTTTTAGGGGAAATTGTTGGAAAATTTTAATACTTTTGATTAGATCAGTGATGTTGTTTTTTTCTTTTGGTTAACATTAAAAAAAATGTAAGTTTGATTAGTAAAATGAAAATGAAAGATATGTCAAAAAATAAATAATATACCTAATTAATATTTCATTTTTGTACTAAATTATTCGAGCTTAACATAATTTTATAAAAAAAGGTTTCGATCTTTTATTTCATCATTATCACAATTTATAATTTACTTAATATTTTTAATTTCTTTGATATAACTTTTTTCTCAAAAACACAATTCTAATATACTTTGTAGAAATCTAGCTTCTATTCTTTTGATTAATATTTATTTTAATAATGGAAATTTTACAACAAAATATTATTCATAATTTTATATTTGTAAAGTTTTTACAAACTGAAGTAAGAAATATATTGTGATAAGTAAATAGAGTTAAAAAATAATGTTAAAGCTTATCTTGATAATTTGTCATTTAAAAACTTAAATTAACATAATTTTCTAATAAATAGTTAATTAAAAAAAATTCCTGGAAAATCTATAAGTAAGTAAGTACCTACAAGTTTTATAATGAAGTCTTTTTAGTGCAAATTTGTAATTTTGATCATTATTTCTTCTTTAAATGGGTTTCTCAATGAACTAAAACATATTCGTAGTTCTATTCCCCTTGGTTCTGTGTATATTACATCAATTTCAATTTAATGGATAAAATTTAATTTTAGATCACTTACGATTTGAGCATATAAAATTAGTTGAGAGATTAGTATATATATTATTTCAAGTTAAAAAGAATTTAGCTTCGATGTGTTTTGAATTTTAAAATATGATATTTAAGAATTTAAGTCATTTTATACTGAAAATGTGTAACAGATTACACGATTCACTTTTTACTGTACTGGAATATTAAATTGTAGAAAAGCTTTCTCCCGAAAATAATACGCGCGCGTTTTGTTCGAATAAAACAAGCACGAGCATTTGAATTTTACTTTTATATTTATAAAACAAAATTTCCATGTACATAGACAAAAAAAATCTCAGAAAAATTGGTAGAAGTAAGTATATATATAAATAATTTGGAAATTTTTTCTGTTCTACCTTAATGTAGTGGAAAATTAGAGTTACAACATTAGATGAGGAAGCATGTGTGAAATCTAAGGTTTTATTTCAAAGTAAAATCAATTTTCTAAAACAAACTCGAATGGAACTCGCACTATATTCGGGCGAAGACTGTAGTTATGAAAATTGAAATTGACCAATATCTCAATTCTTGCACAATATTTAAACTTCAACATTACTCATATAATTATGTGTTTATTGGTATGTAACATTAAATAAAACATAATATTATGTATATTAAAAAAAAATTTTTATTAACTGGTGAGATTTTTTAAGTTTGACTCATTCTGTATGGAATTTCAAACAAAAATAACATAAATTTTTTATGGTTTCTTCTTTCTTTGTACATACAATTCAGAACAGGGTTTCTACAAAAAATAAATATTTTTCCCTTATTTCTTCTTCAAATTACATCAGACAGAATTATTCTTTTTTAATAATAAATAAAATATACTATGGAGAAAATTGAATAATAAATAAAAACAATACGAAAGAAAACAAAAAAATAGCAATTTATTTTTGGCAAAAATTCAAAATATAAAGTCTTAAAAATAATCCAAATGAAATGAATATCTATTTCAACATAAAAAAAAAATTATATTACAAACATTGAAATTTTGGCTTATTAACAATATTTCTTAAATTTAAAAACAGACAAAAAATTTTTATACAAAAGGACCAAAATTATGCACACTACAAAAGAGTTTTAAGAAGATGTTTAATTTTACATGTCAATGTCTTGTCCAAAAATAATGCTTATATATAGTAAGTATTCTTTTATTGCATAAGTATTTTAGCTCTTTGTGGTGACGATTAACGATTAGTTTGATCATATTTCTAAAATAATGCTGCCTATGCCTTCCTTAAGGATTTTTGCTTTTGAAATTAATAACTAAAAAGTTAGAAAATTTACTTTAAAATAATCAAAATAAAAAATTGCCTTGAAATTGTATTATTGCAAGTTAAAAAGTTCTGTTAAAAAATTTGATTTAAGTATTTGATAAATTTTCTGTTGGCATAGATTCCAGTTTATTTAAATATTATTTTTTGCTTCAGCTGTAATAATTATTAACTTATAAATTTATATGTTTTCAGCATAAAGCAAATTCTATTTTAAAAAATGAGTAGGTACTTATTGTCTAAATTCTAAATTTATTCCACCGCAGCAGCTTCTTCAGTGACAAAAAAAATAGTATGTGAAATAAATTAATTTTCCTGAATAATTTTTTATATCTTCGATTCCATATGTTATTTTGCCAAAAATTTGAAACCGTCATGGCGCATAATCAAAAAAAACTTATTTTTCTTTTCGAAATTGTATCCCCAAAAAAAAAATAAAATAAAAGAAATTTGTTAACTTATTGATATTTTCTGGAAATTTTTTTTTTTTATTGAAAGATTTACTTACTGTCTTACCTAGGGATTTTTTTTTTTTTTTGAATCTTCTGTTTTAAGAAAAAAGTCACGATTAGAGAATTATAAATTAAACAGCTTTGTTGTAATCAACAAAAATATTTAAGAAATAAATTGTTTTTTTTTTTCACCTAATCTATTCCATTACGTGTTTTAATAATATTAAAAAAAAAAACTTAAATTTATTCTCTTAAAGACCTAAATAGGTAAGTTAGTATACTATACGCAATTTTCATAAATGTTTCACATAAATTTATAGGACTTAGGTGAAAACATAAAATAGGTAATTATTTATATGAAGTAGTTTTTTTTAGTTACACATAGAAATTTGTGTTGCAGGGATTAGTTAGTTATACATTTTATTGAAACCTTGAATTGTCATAAATGCTAATTCTGTTGCCAGAATTTATATAATAATCACATTTATAAATTCTTAGAAAACTATAAATTTTGTTTGGCGCCAAAAACAAAAATTCCAAAAGGTTTTTTACAATTATTTGACAGGAAATTTAATGGGAGTTTTTTGTTTTTAATTTTATTTTGGAAAAAATAATAATTGCATATTTTAAATTTTTTAATTTAAGATTTTTGGGTTGTTAAAAAGAAACAATATATGTAAGTAGTGCTGAAATATGATTTATTCAAGTAAGGAAAATTTTTGACAGAGAAGTTCTGACACTTTCGATTTAAGAGGATAAAAACTTTTTCATAAAAAAATTTTAATAGAAATAAGTATGAAAAATTTCAAAAATAAATTTTCTACATACTTTGTACTGTCCTATCCTAATTTAAGGACCTCGTAATTAATATTTTCACCGAAGAGTGCATTATTTACAATGTTTAAGTACCTAATTTAAATTGTAAAACTTTAATAAAAGTGAATAGCAGAGCAGATAGAAATTTTTTTTAATTTATAGAGATTTTTGTCAACTACATTGGCTTGTCATTGAAAACAAATTCTTTTAACAATTAAGTTACTTATATATTCATTTAATGTAATTTATAATATTATTATTAATGTTATTGTATTACTATTATAATTTAAATTATTTATTTTTCATGTCCTATTGCTTAAAATCTTAAAAATATCCAATTTTATACTCTTAACTAGTAATCAAGTAATAAATTTATCACATTTTTTAACTCTTAAATGAAATATCATTTTAATTTTTTTTCAATTTAAGATTAAAATGAAATTAAAATAGTGTGAACTTTGACATTTTATTTCTTTACTTTAAACTAATATTCTCTTTATAATAAAGTGTGACAATTCATACTAAATTTATATCAATTAGCCTGTTAAAAAAAAATCTTTTTTTTCTTTGCTATTTCCATTCCTTTTAGTTATTATAATTAAATTTAAATGCAAAAATCTTTTTTGCATAAATTGATTTTGATTGCAATTTAAAAATAAATTTAAAGAAAGAAAGAAAACCAATCAATTTTTATATTATAAAGAAAAATAGATTTCTGTTTTTTAATTAACCCATTCAATCAACATTATCACACTGACTGAACAAACGGAAGGTGGTACTAAAATATGTATTTTTTCTTTTCATATTTTTTCAACAATATTAAGGTGGAGCCGTTTGGTTGTGACCATAATAATGTATAATAGTTCAATGACAATCACAACGATTATAACTAAATTTCTTATTAAAATCTGACAGCTTCGAAAATATAGATTTAAAAATATTATGTTTATTTATTAAGTTAAAAATTGGTGGCAATCGATATAGACATTTGATGTTTTGGGTGGTTGATTTTATGAATATTTGGAAATTTTTGGACACAAAAAGGCGCTAAGTGAAGTTTTATTTAGCAAAATATTCCAGTAAATATTTTCAATTAAAATTGTTTTATTTATTATTGTGTCAACCCAAAATAATATTTATTGGTTGATGGATTTTTTTTCTGGGTATAGGAAAAATTAATTGTCAGTACTCACAAAAAAATCTATCAACGAAATAAAGTAATAAGGACGCAATTTACAATAAAAAAATCTTATTTATTTGTCTCTTTAATCGAGTCTACAATTAAAGACAAAAAAAGAAAAAGAAAATTTCTCTACACTTATTAATATTAGGCAATATTATGCAAAATATAATTATTTTCCTATGAACAAAGAAGCAAGACTAATGAAAATAATTAAAAAATAAAATTTAAAATTAAAATATTCACAGGAATTAAGAATCTCAACAATTAAGTAATTAGATTAAAAGCTAATAAATAAAATTATTTACTTTTTTTTTTTTTAAATCAATGCATTTATAGTAGGTATATATACAATAAAAAAAATCTTGAATTTTAGCTGTGAACACACCTGAAATATGTGGAAAATTCGATTCTTGAAGCAGTTTTACTCGAGTCGGGAAATTACAGAAAGTGTGAAGCAAAAAAAAAACATAGTTAAATGTATTTTTTGAAATTACTTCTATTAGGTACTCCTCATTGAATAAGTAAAATAAAATGTAACTTATTTTAATATTATTTTAACATTATAAGTACAGACAAGAGAATATAAGTTCTAATTATAACTACCTATGATGACTATAAAATTTGTAACTCGGGCAATCATTATACGAATACAATAATTTCGTTTGTATATTTTTATTAGATGTTTATTATGAAAATATCAGATTTGAAGACTAACTTAAAGCACATTAGGTATTTGAAATAAAGTGTTATCAAAAATAAACCAAAAATCTTTATTTATTTACAATTTATTGTGCTGTTTGATATTCAAGATTCAACAAATATTAAGTTGACAATAAAAATTTAAGGGATATAAATAAATTTATTTTAAATAATAAAATAAATATACTCTGATATACTGTTCTGACTGTTCTGAGGAAAAAACTGAACTTATTCAAACCCTATTCAATCTTGATCCTATTTTATATAATTAAGCGATGTATAAATAGTATAAATAGTACATAATGTATTATAATACTAAACGTAAATATACTATGTATTAACAATGTATAATGAAACCACAAAATTGGCATAAATTTTTTAATAAAATAGACAGGGTGATGGTTAATTTGACAAAATAAAAGCAATATAGGGCTGAATTAATAAAGCTAACCATTGCGTGCATTTTATAACATTTGTAATAGGATAAAGATATATAATTAATTTATGTTTTTTTTTTTTACCAAATAAATAAAGAAAATTACAAAATTTCTTAGAAGTATAAAAGGAACAAAATATATTTGAAATTTATTATTCGGTTTCATGTAGTCTTTATAAATATTATTCATTCATTACAATAAAAAAGTAAAAAAACACAGACTGCTGATCCGAGCAGCGTTAAAAAATGGGTCTTTTAAGAGATCCTTACTCGAACATATCGGTATTTAGACCCGAAGCACGGTAAACATAATATTTTTTAATTAGCAGACCAATAGATTTCTTATTATTGAGCTTCAATGGGTGCAGAGCGGAACTAAATTTTCCAATCCCAAAGATTATTATATTGTTTATATTGTTCTATTACTATTCGAGTCATTTTCTATTACTATTCGAGGCATTTTCAAATAATTGTCTGCTAAGATGAAAAAATATATATAAATATCGACTATTATTTTTATTTTGACATAATTTAATTTTGCAATATTATTATTATCGAACGCAATTAATATGAAATATTTATTTCTCAACGCCTTAAATATGTATATTGTTTCAGAACTGCTTCAGAAATTCGTCTTATGGGATGGAATATTCCGCCGAGTGAATTGGAGCACATACCTGATCATTGGCTATCGTATTCAGAACCTCCCGCATCAATTCATTATATGTTAGGTGCTTTATACATGTTTTTGATGGTTTTCTCTCTAGTCGGAAATGGCTTAGTTATTTGGATATTTTCATCGTAAGTATGAAATAAAATTTTTTTTTATTGCAAATTTAATAACATTATAACAATTACAAAGTCTGAATACACTGTTTTTGTTATCTGTTATCCAATTTTTCATTCAATGTCAAAGAAAAAATTAGGGAGTTTTGGGGATTAGGGGTTAGGGAACTCAGTTTTCTGATTGAAACTAATTTTTTCCATAATATACTTATATTCAATATTCATACTATATAATTTATTTTGTATGTAGTGGCTGTTCAATGTTAAAATTTAGCCAAAGAGTACTAGTTTATATCACACTTTGATGGATAAATTTATTTATTGGAACTTCGCAAAAAAAAATAACACTCAATCTATTCTTTATTTCTGACATTTTTTAAATTTTATCTTCTTAACTTTTTATATTTATTCCTCTAATTTAGAGCGAAATCATTACGAACAGCATCCAATATTTTTGTAGTAAATTTAGCAATTTTAGATTTTATCATGTTAATGAAAGCACCGATTTTCATTTATAATTCTTTTCAACGAGGATTTAGTCTGGGACATGTAGCTTGCCAAATTTTTGCAACAATTGGTTCCATTTCAGGAATTGGCGGTGGAATGACAAACGGTAAGCTTTTTTAAAACAAAAGCGTATAATATAAAAAATTTATTGTACGGTTATTAATTTTGATTTTTTTTAAGCTTTTATTGCATATGATCGTTACAATGTAATAACAAGACCTCTGGAAGGAAAATTATCAGTACCAAAAGCTGTGATAATGTAAGTAAAATCGATACTAACTTTTTTTAAGCTAACATTAAATTATCATAAACTTTAATTATAATGTTTCTAAAATTTACAGTGTTGTTTTTATATGGGTCTACACTATTCCTTGGACTGTATTTCCTTTAACTGAAGTATGGGGTAGATTTGTGCCTGGTGAGTAATTTCAGCCAGTTTATAATGTTTGTAAAAGTAGATAAGCTTAAGCATATTCTCACTAAATCATGCTAAAAAACAATGTATGTATTCATTAGATAAATGATAAAGTTGCATAAATACTTGGTTTTAGTTTCTAAAGTTCTAAAAAAAATATTATTATTTGCATTATTTTTAATAACTTATAGCTGCTAAATATTAAATTCAATACTCAATTTGTTTAATTATCTTTTTTAACGTATTAATTAATAGTCATTAGAGACTAGCCAACCAAAAAGGAAGGTTTTAATAGGCTTTTATAAGATTATTCTTATTGAAGTTAATTATTTAAATATTTTACGGAAACTATCTAAAAAGTTATAAAAAAAGTTATATTGCAAAAATAAAGTTGTGTTGTCAACAGCGTCCAAGGAGACTCAATAAGGTTTTTGGTCGTATATCCGTAGTATCGTACGAAAAAGGAAGTTTTTATGTTTAACCCCTTTAATTGTGCAGGAAAACAGCTTTAGAACGTGTAATCGTCGTAGATTAGTTACTGAAGCAATGTGGGTAACAGGTTTTACATATCTTTCACTTTCCACAAATGTATTAAGAACATAAAACCCAAATTTAGTGAATGCAAATTATTTGTAGGCAATCTCCTAAGTTGATCTGCTGAACCGGAATGCGCATCCAGCACAGAAATAAGAAAACTTTAAAATGTGGAGGAAATTCGAAAATCAATAAAATGTTTTGGTCTATGTGGGAAAACCCCTGTAAAACATGAAATTGATTCATAACATAAGTTATCTAAGCACAAATTAAGATTTAATAGTTCTTTTTTTTCTGAAGTGCTTCATTTTATTCAGAACTAAAAAAAAATTAAATCTTTTAAACTAATTAACATATTTTTTTTGTATAAACGAAAAACAAAAAATTAATTCACTATGATGATATAAAAAGAAATCAAAAAAATTTTTAGATTTTTGTCAGTCATATACTTTTAATGTGTTAACAATTTCAAAGTAAATTTTAAATTATATAAATAGTCTTCTTTTTAAAAATTCTGATTTCAAATATTCTTCTAATGAAATAATGAATTTATTAATTGGTCCGCATGGTAATTTGACGTATTTAAAGGCTGAACGGTACAGGTTTTTATTTCAAATTGAAATTTAAAAAAATTTGATATTTAAATTTTTTTTTATATAAAATATATAGATTACTTTCATCAGAAATTCGTCTGCTTGGATGGAATGTTCCGCCAAATGAGCTTGTTCATATTCCAGATCACTGGTTTTCTTATCCAGAACCACCAATGTCAGTACATTATATGTTGGCTCTTATTTACACATTTTTCACAATAGCATCTTTGATTGGTAATGGTTTAGTTTTATGGATATTTTCAAGGTAATATTTGGGTGGAAATTCTTGATTAATAGAAGTGGAAAATAATTAGTACATATTATTATTATTTCCGAACAAAGTTCAATTGAAGTGTTTGTATCGTTTATTTTGAAATATCTTCTGCACAATGAAATTGAGCATAAAAATAATCGGTTAAGATTTTGTTTTAATTTTCACTATTTTTATTTACCTCAAAAACAGACTATAAGTATTCAAATTCAGTTTCTGACTGAAATAATTTAATATTTTTTTTAGCGCCAAATCTCTGAGAACCGCTTCAAACATTTTCGTAGTAAATTTGGCATTCTTCGATTTTGTAATGATGTTAAAAGCACCTATTTTCATTTATAACTCAATTAATCGTGGTTTCGCTCTTGGAAATTTAGGATGCCAAGTATTTGGTGTGATGGGAGCTGTAAGTGGGATTGGTGCTGGAATGACTAACGGTATGAAAATTTCTGTGATAAATTTTAAAAAAAAATGACCCAATAAATAAAATTATTAGCTTTTATTGCGTATGATCGTTATAATGTGATAACCAGACCATTGGAAGGCAAACTATCAATTCAAAAAGCCATCTTAATGTAAGTTTTTAGAGTTCATTGTAGGTAACTATTATAAATACTCAAAATTATCGTGATTAATTATTTCACTCAGGACATCCATAATTTGGATTTATGCTTTACCTTGGTCGATTTTACCAGCTACCCGAATATGGGGACGTTTTGTTCCAGGTGTGTATTACTAATTTTATAACAAATATTTTTATTTTTTATCGATTTTTTGCCGTGTTTTAATTACGATTTAAAATACTGAGTAAATTATTACTTCAAAATTTCTAGAAAATATTCCTTTAAATACGTATAAATAAAGATTACCGCTGAAAGTTAGATAGTATGAAAATTAAATCGATACTAAAACAACCTTCAGATGCATTTGAGGTACCACGAAATAAACCATGTAACTTAATCCATATAAAAAACTTAAATAAAATATATGACATTTAACATACGCAAAACCCATAGATGATTGCTGTCTCAAATCGTAGTAATTCATGCAATAACTATGTGTAATTTACTTCGGTTGCAAAACGCAGTGATCCATTTATATATTATTGAGGGTTCAAAACACAATAATACATAGGTATATATATGTATAATTTATTTCGCTTTCAAAACGCAATAGTCCATCTAAACATTATTTTTGTAGTAATCTATATGCTCAAAATGCAATAATCCATATGAAGATTATTTCTGTTTCAACTAGAAGTAATCTGTAGGATCAAAACCAGAAGTAATGTGTTGTTTCAAATCGTAGTAATCCATATAGAACATAAATGTACCATATAGATAATTTCGGTTTGCACATATGTATAAATGTCATAGGTATATAGATTATTTCGAACTATTTTTATATATTTTTTGTTAGATATACATTATATTTATACTTAATTTGATTACATAAAATACTTGTTCCAAGTACATGAAGTATGTGAATAACTAAACTAAAAAAACTTAAGAAATTATAATTCGATAAAAATTGATGAAGAAGTAACTATTAGTTCTAAGTCTAATCTAAAACCCTGAAGGAGCTTTTTAACTTGATTTTGAAGTAGGTAAGTATTTTTAATTATCATTTTTTGTAGCTAAATTTTAGTAAAATTGCTTAATTTGCAGTAATTTTTCAATTTATAAAATTTATGATGACATAAAATTTTTCAGTTTGTAATTAAAAATTTACATATATAATACTTATTTTTAGAGGGATATTTAACTTCATGTACTTTTGATTACATGACTGACAATTTTGATACAAAATTATTTGTTGGCTGCATATTTGTCTGCAGTTATGTTTTTCCAATGACTATGATTATGTATTTTTATAGGTAATTAAGAAAATAACATAATTTTTTTTTTTTAATTATTCAAAACTAAAAAAAATAATATTTATGATTTTTTTTTTTCCTAATTTCAATATTTGAAGTCAAATTGTAGGTCATGTATTCGCACATGAAAAACATTTAAGGTAATAAAAATTTAAATTTGATTGAAAATGGAAACGAATTTTAATTAAAACTATTAATTTTAATCAAATAACAGAGAGCAAGCAAAAAAAATGAATGTAGAATCATTAAGATCAAATGTTGACAAAAATAAGGAATCGTAAGTATCATGTTTAAGTAGATTTTCTAGTTTTAATTTCTAGTAAAATTTAAAAAAATAAAACTTTCAGTAAGATTAAGGAATACAAAAGTCAGGAATGTTAATTTAATTAAAAATTACATAATTTTAATTTCTCGCAATTGTTTTTTCTATTATAAAATTTAAATAAATTTCAGTGCTGAAATAAGAATTGCAAAAGCTGCAATTACAATATGTTTTCTGTTTGTGGCTTCATGGACGCCGTACGGTATAATGTCATTAATTGGAGCATTTGGAGATAGGGTAAGAAAAAGAATTCATTTAAGCGCATAACCATAGGTAGCCCAATGAATTTTGTAACCACCAATTATTTTCTGTAGCCTAGTAGTCAAAATTTCAGTAACTAGATTTTCGTTTTATTTCGATCAATTATTAATTTTTTATTTTTTTTTAAACATTTTAGAATTTGCTAACGCCAGGAGTTACAATGATACCTGCTTGTTGTTGTAAACTAGTAGCTTGTATAGACCCCTATGTTTATGCAATAAGCCATCCAAGATATAGATTAGAACTACAAAAAAAACTTCCGTGGCTTAATATTGATGAAAAAGAAGATTCAGCAAGTACTCAATCTACAACAACGGCGCAAGAAGTCACAGTTACTTCAGCAACGTAGAAAATAATTGTATTTACACTAGAATAAGGAGTTTTAATAATTTTAAAAAGTACATTTAAGAATTGTTTATATACACGGTTTAATGTTGACGAAATGGCAAAATTTAATGGATCTACGCTCTTCTTACTGAATTTGTGATAGTTTAAGTTGTATACATAAAAAAAAGATGTATACATAAAAAAAGATACAGAGACCATGCATATTCTTCGCTTTGAAGATTTTTCTCATTCATACTACTACGGGTTACAAAGTGTTAAAAAAGCTGAGTTCAATGTGAATAATTATAAACCCTAATCGTATTTCCGGCTTGAAGATAAATGAAACGAAAATTTTATAAAATCGATAAATTGATAAATATTTTCAAAGTTAAGGTATGAATTGGTCTATTTATCAAAAAACAAAAAAACTTATGACGACTTGGCAATGAATACTGGACTCAACGATTTAATCTTAAACAAATTAAATGAAACAAATAATTATTTAGTTTTATGTTTTGTAGTTTATATTTTCGAGAGAATAGAAAATTATTGCAAATTAAAAATTATTTTTACTTATCACTTATGTAAATATAATGGGGTAAAAACAGAACATTATTAACAGGTTTTTTGTTAATAGATTGATTACACGCCAATAAGATGTCATCAAATCAACAATTTTTTGGATGAAGAAATTATCCTCGCTTTTTTTGAATAACTATACAAAACTTCATAAATTAGTGGAAAATTCTCATCAAGTTATTTTAATTTAAAGACTCGATAATAAAAATTCAAAATTTTTATTTACACCTACATTCAGTCTGAATAATATTTTTTGCTCAGTATATTTTTATTTATTTAGATAATTGCAATTAGTGAATTTATTTTCATTACATATCAAAAAATAATTTTTTTTTTAGACATCGAATCTTCATATAAATTAGTTTAGTTGATTGCAAGGTAAATATTTGAAAAAAAATCTTTTTTTTTATTTATTCATCAAATCTATCAATTGGTTGCAACAATTATAGGAAAGCTTATTCACACAAATTTACATCATAAATATTACTCATTTGCTATTAAAAAAAAATTCAATTGAAAAAGTACTATTTAATATTTTTTTTCTAAAAGTAATTTAAGATTAAATTCTTTATAAAATCAGATAGCAGTGAGAATTATTAAATATTTTTGAGTTTTCTAATATGTTTGAAATATGTACATATTATATTATTAAAAGTGTTAGTAGTGTAGTAATATTATGCAGTTTATCATTTTATTTTCTACGGAAACTCAATTTGGTCTCGTAAAATTGATAGTTAAAAACAAGATTTGTTCGTTTTTTAATGAGTAGGAACAACATGTTATCCAAAAAAAAAGCTTTGTTGTAAAAATTCATTTGGTTGATTGATTCTTTTGTTCATCCTATTGAAGATTTTAATATTAAATGTAATGTTATTTATTAAGTTTCAGTGTTTCTGTGAATACACAACATTAACTAATTTTAATATGACTGAAACTTTATAAAAATGAATAATAGAATTTGACTTATAAATACTTACTTAAAGTTTATATAAAATAATTTCCTGACATGCATTTTCATTCTTCATTTTCTTACCTGAAAAAAAAAGAATAATAAATAATTTTTATTATTTTTATATTAATTAGGGAAAAATATTACTGACAAAAACAAATTTAAGCATTAGGTATGTTTTTTATCTTCTTAAAAACATAAATACATAAATATATATTTATTTATGTACTACATATTAAAAGTTTGTTTAATAACAAACATAACAAAAATTAGCAAAAATGCTCACAAGAATTTTATTAAGCAATAATTTATAATGAAAAAAAAAAAGTTCGCACAACCTTGAGGAGTTTCTTATGTTATTGAGGATAAGTTTGAACATAAATTTTTTTTTCAAATCGATTCATTCATATGTAGGGTTTCTAATCCGGATATCCGGATATCGAACTATCCGGATTATTCGACACATTTTAACTATTCGATTATCCGGATATTTTTTTGCAATTATTCGGATATTATAATACCCTTTATTTTGTAAATAAGCTTACTTTTTTTAATAAAAAAGAATACATTTTTTTAAAGAACATTCAAATTTGTTCACATAGTAACCTTTGAGGCAATCATAGAAGAAACTACTATTGAAAGTGAAGATAATGGAAGTCTAAATAGTGCAGTTTGTAACAAATCGTCACTACAGAAACAACTTGACGATGCGATTTCTTCAATTACCCATGTTGAGAAGCAAAATGAAGAAAGTACAACATTGCTGAAAAAACATTGCTAAAAGACAGACAATTTAAATATTGTATATCGCGCATTGTTAACAATAAAACCTACATCTAGTGCAACGGAGCACGTGTTTTCTCACCAAAAATTAGAACTCGACTCATTTTCGTCACTTTAAACGCAAAATTTTATGCATTTTTAAAAATGAAACAATAATTTCATTTATTACTTTATTTCATTTAATAATTTCATTTATTCATTAATTAATTTTATTAATAATTCTACTTTTATTATTATTCTATTATTTGTTACTATTTTTGTTATTTTGAATTAAATACCACAAATTAAAAGATATTTCTTATTATTTATTTTAATTATCCGGATATCCGGATTATCCGGATAATTTATTTTTTATGTATTCGATATCCGAATAATCAAATAGGTCGGATATTTAGAAACCCTATTCATATGGCAATTTTGACTGAAATCCACTTTCAACTCCGCTTGGCTTCCTTGGGTTCAATCGGTACTAAACATTTTCTTAAGTTCCTTCAATCATATATATATGTATAAGCGCCGTGACATTTGTCCGCGATGAAATTTGTATGGAAAACTTCGCGGACAAATGTCATTTTGCAAAATGTCATTTGTCCGCGATTGATTTTTCGAATTTTTAGCGGACAAATGTCATTTTGCAAAATGTCATTTGTCCGCGATTAATTTTTATCGCAGACAAATGACATTTTGGAAAATGTCATTTGTCCGCGGCGGACAAAAGACATTTCGAATCGCGGACAAATGTCATTTTTATGTCCGCGATACAAAAACAAATCGCGAACAAATGTCCCGCGGACAAATGTCCAACCCCCATATGTATACTGTATACCTATTTTCAAGGAAATCCGTTTTCAACTGCCGGTTCGAATACTTGTACCCATTCGGGGCTAATTATTTTTTAGCGAATTTTAATAGACATCTATCTACCAATATACTAATTTTAATCAGAATCCATTAAAACATAAAAAATAATTTGAATTTTAATAAATTTTTTATGAAAATTATTCCGACCCTTGCCCAGTTGAGAGCCTCTACTTTCGGGGTCCACACTCGAAGAATCTCATGTTTTAGGTCGAATAAGAATGAACAAATTACGCACATTTAGGCATTGGTACGATCGAAATCTGCTTGGTACTTTTATAATTATAAGGATTTTAGTGCGCGACAGTCGGACAGACTGAAAGTGAAAATACATAGGTAATCAGGGTCCGCGCAATAATTCATCGGTACTTAAGTCATCGGTCGATTTTGGATAAGTTATATCCATTTTAACTAGGGTTGCCAGATGTACTTCTTTGGGAAGTACTGTACTACATTTTCGACCAAAAAAAAACGAAAAAAATTTCTATCAAATATTATATTTTAAATTTTTTGAAATTTTAGCAAAAATATTTAAAAAAGTTATGAGTCATGACAATATTTTCATTGTTTGTAGTAATTAACCCTTCAAGTAAAAAAAAATCTGACAAAATAGTTATGCAGTCATGTCAATATTTTTCTAGTTGAAATGTATATGTGAGCTTAAGAAAGCGCAGTGACATTTGTCCCCGGGACATTTGTCCGCGATGAAATTTGTATGGAAAACTTCGCGGACAAATGTCATTTTGCAAAATGTCATTTGTCCGCGATTAATTTTTATCGCGGACAAATGACATTTTGCCAAATGACATTTGTCCGCGGCGGACAAAAGTCATTTCGAATCGCGGACAAATGTCCCGCGGACAAATGTCCGACCCCCGCTTAAGAATGACTGATTTGATGACTGATTTTGCAGTTAATTCCTTCATCGGAATTTTTTTTTTTTTATTTCTCTAATGTACTTCTTTTAAAAAAAAAAAATCTGGCAAGCCTAATTTTAACTCATCCGAAAATTGGCCGATGATTTATATGCTTTGGAATGACATAACTCATCCACCTCAATGCTTATTTGTGATTTGTGACAAACACTTGGGTATTTACTCATTGGCCGATAAGATAAATACATTACATTTACCGACCTGATTGGCCCCATTTTTGTGTTAGCAGTAGAGGGACTGTCCCAGAACGAGAGAAGGGGGAGGGTGGGATCTGCCCCTCACCCTCTCCTTTTGTTCTGGGGTACCCCCTTTATCCTTTTCCAAAAAATAGGCCACTCATCGGCCAAAAAAGAGTAAGTACCGAAGTGTTTGCCACAAATAAGCATTGAGGTGGATGAGTTCATTCCAAAGGATATAAATCATCATTCCAAAGGATATAAATCATCGGACAATTTTTGGATGAATTAAAATGGCTATAACTCATCCAAAATCGACCGATGAGTTAAGTACCGATGAGTTATTGCACTTCACCAGGTAATTAGTACGAAAAACGGACTAATAACGATAAATACTTAAAAAATGCTGAAATGAAAACAAATATGTATAACAAAAACCAAAAAATATGATCATTTATTTTCTTCTCATTTTGAATTGCTCCTCCAAAATAAGAAAACTTTCATATTTCTCTTGCTTGTATGAAGAAGAAGCAAAATTACGTAGGCTTCCTTTGTAAATATTTCAAATAATTTTAAAGTGCTAATTTTTTTTTCCTTCTGTTAAATTTTAGTTCTTTCAACTCTATGTTTATTATTATTTTTTTTTTTTTTAGAATAAAAATATTAAACAAATATGTATATGCATAAATAAGTTTACGAATGATGTTCTATGTACTTTAACATACATATATAGTATACACAAAAAAAATTATGTAGATACATAACTGCATAAAATAATAATTTATTATTATCAAATATTTATATGTTTTGGCAATTGTACAAAAATATTGCATTGTGCTATTTAAAAACAAAAAGAAAACTGGAGGCGCCTATTAATTCGTGTGCCAGACAATCCAGGTCAATTACTATTTTTTCCCTTAATGTAAATTTTTCTACATTTTCTTTTCTTTTTTTATTTTTATTTTAGAGACAACTTTATTTTTATAAGCTTAAAAAATTAAAATTGTAAAACAATTAATTGCGAAAAAATTCATTAATTTTTTTATTCATAATTCTGAAAAAAATAAATAAATGAATAAATAAATAAATGTTTCAAGTATTACAACTCTAGTTGACAGTTTATCGCCACATATTTTAAATTTAATAAGTTTCTATATATAATTTGTCTCACATTAAATACTCTTTCATTTTTAAAATTAGCGAAATTAATATACAGTGCAGTCGAAAGCAGCTCAGACATGTTGTCGTTATTAAATTTATGCTCGAAAGTCTTTATAACTCTACACATCCTCGAAAATCAGAGGTATGCACAATTAATTTTCGTTTTAAACTGTTTTTAGACTGAAAAACTACATAGAAGTCGATTGACTTCGTGGATACAACAATGTCCAATTTGAAGGACTCAAAATTTGAATTTTAAAAATCATATTTGGTTTCATCAAAATCGGTTAAGTAATTAAGACGGTTACAAGCATTTGAGTTTGTGGACAGAAGGCCAGTTTTTGAATTTATGATGGAAAAGTAGCAAGCGCCTTGTTCGCATGTGGCCAAGTAATTTATTCAAGTGGCGAATAATTTAGAAATTTAGTAGTCTGAACAACAACATTTTAATCCAGTATGATTCTTCATATTTTTTCTTAATTGTTATTTTTTATTAAATAATAATTTTAGCACTTTACATTTTTGATAAAATAAAATTTAGTCTTGACCAGAACTTTAAACTCAAACGTTCTTTTATTCCGAAGAATTAAAACTCAAAGATTATATCACGAGATATAATCTTTTGATAAGAAGAGTTCACATCAGACTCAATAATTGGTCACCACGAGACCATAAGTAGTGATCCCAAGGACAGAACAGAGCAGCCTTCTAGAAAATTTCTTTCATTGAAATGACTGCGACAGCTGAATCTACATCAACAACAACCACAACGACAACCTCGACAACTTCATCGTCCGACTTCGTAAAATTACCAGAAGGAGAAGATCATATATAGTTGCCGAAATACCGGTATTGAACAAGTCGAATACCGGTATTTCGGTATTCTATATAATTTCAGCAATATAATGTTTTTTATTATTGTTTTTTTATTATTATTTTTTAATGCGAAATAGCAGCAATATAGTATTCTGATTATATTCTGAGGTCTTATATCAACAAGCAACTACAGAGAAAGTAGAACTTTAATATTTTATGATTTCTTCCTTTTTTTTTTTTAATTAATATACTTATAACTAACATTTTACTAAATTTTGTTTTTTCATTTTTCTTCTTTAAATAAATAAATTTCAATTTTTTTAATTGTCAAACCCTTTTTTAATTAAATTATTTATTCAAAATAATACCGGTATTAATACCGGCATCCCGGGATTACAAATTTCCAATACCGAAATACCGGTATTGGAAATTTGGCCCAACCCTAGTTCTGAGTATAAAGAAAAAAAGCATTTTGAAATAGAATTAAATGACGAGTCGATTCTCATCAAAATAAAAAAAGGTATTGGAAGTAAATATAAAAAATTAAAGTGACAAATTCATATTTTTCGTGTTTTTTTTTATTTTAAGGGCGCTTTTCAGTTCGACTGACCAAATACAAAACAAACTCAAGCGTTTACGTATAATAACTCAAATTATATTTTTCATAGTTCTTCAAAAATAAATACATTGTTTTTAAATTAAATTTTCGATTAAAGATATATAATAAAAATAAAGAGAAATATTAAAAAAAATTAATTTTGTAATTGTCAAAATTTTGTCGCCCGAAAAATTATTTAGTTTATTTTTTTGGCGAAAATAAAAAAAAAATTTGACTGAGAACTAATTTTGACAAAACAAAAATTATATTCACCACAATAATTTTATTATTATTATTTATTTATTTATTTCATAATTAAATACATAATTAGGCCGGGGTCCATAATTACAGAATGTGCAATAAGTTTAAAAATAATTATAATTAATTATATTTACAATATATACTATATAAGTATATACATAAATACATACATATAAAAAAAAGTTTAAAAAAAAAAAAGAGAAGCAACTTGTTTAAATTAATATAATATAAGAAAAAATAATTTTACTAAACCAGAAAATTAAGAAACTAAATGACAACCCATTTTCGAAAACACTACCACTACCAGGGTTGCCGAATTGAGGGTAATTACCCAAAATGTGGGTATTTCAGACCATCCTTGGGTATTTTTTGGGTAATTCATTTTTTGGGTATTTTATCCATTCCACTGTACATGCACTCAGAATATGAAAGAACATACATTTTTTTATTGTCGAGCTTTATAAATTTTTAATATTTTTCTTTCCTCCTTTTTTCGAATTTGACAGGTCTTGTAACTGATACCCTTCGGAAAGATAAATAAAAATAACATATGGCAGTTCCGTTCTATTTCTTCCGCATTCTACGTTAACAGTTCTTCCGTTCTGCTTATTCAAGAAATATTAAATGTCGCTGAAAATCGAATTTTTGGTTATTTTACCCCAAATTTGGGTATTTTCAGATTTTTTTTGGGGAATTCAATAACTTCCATTCGGCAACCCTGACCACTACCATTTCCCGCATCGCCAACCACCACAAAACACCACAAAGCACAAAAAATTTTATTTTGAATCGAAAAAGCGTTAAGCCAAGTACTAAGCAGTTCTAATTTTGTCAATCTGAGAATTTAAAATAACAAAATAATTTTTTTTTTTCAGCATAAATTTTTTTTAAATGGCAAAATTTAGACAGAATTTTTTTATTTTATTTTGTCATTTTGATTTTGTAATTCGAACTGAAAAACCTCAAAACTTATATTTTTTATTTTAGCTTTATATGTTTTGAAGCAAAATAAATTCCTCGTCAAACGCTATTATATAATATAAGCTCCTAGCTATTATAGAAAAAAGTTATTCTTAGCCATTTTTCTGAAAACAAAAATTTTAATTTTTTTTCCTCAATTTTTGCCTTTCAAGTCCGGTATTTCCCTCAAAGGACGTTTTATCGACGGTGGGTTCTGGATTTAGAAACTATGAACAATTCTGCGTCGAGTTCGCAGATTAATTTGAAATTTAAATCCATCGTCGAAATTTGCTCCTGGGTTCCCGGTTATTACGAGAAGAACTAAAAATTGTTTATTATTATCAAAATTTATTTTAATTACGCGGTTCTCCTGAGTGTAAATGGCATATTATTTTGCCAACAGGAATAACACAATGTGCAAAATAAATGATAAATATGTTGCTTGTGGCATAGAGGCAACAAATAAGCAAAACATAATTTATTAAGTCATTCTAATACCCTAATCTTTTTAAATGTCAATAAAATATAAAATTATACCTGTGTCAGTATAAAAAAAAAGAAGAATATTTTAATTTATATCTGGTTTTACGTCTTAGAATTCAAATTTTAATTCAATTTAGAGGAATATTAATTATATATTGGTAAATAAAAAATTTAGGAAAAAACAAATAACAATTCATGTTAAACAACCAGAAGCAAATATTGAAATTTTATTTAAAAAAAAATATGTATAATTTAATAATTAACGAATAATCACACTCTATATTGATACAATTTGTCTTCAAATATGTACATCTCTGATAAAATTTTCAGTTCAAATCGTAGTAACTAATAAAAAAAAACATTTCCTCTGAAAATTATGAAAACTTATCCAAAACTTGTTCAAATATTAAAAAAACTTACTAACTACCACTGAAAATTAATTTATGCACTGAAAAAAATTTTATTATATGATACTTTTCAAAAATATAAATTATTTGCATCAAAAGATAAAAAACCGATTAAGTTCCTACATGTCCGTCTGTAGCGTGAATTAGGCCAAGACTCGAATTGGGTTGTTGCGCCAATGAAGAAGAAGAAGTTCTTTGATAGGCAGCAATTTAATAAACACGCAGA
Source organism: Hybos culiciformis (assembly GCA_964007475.1). Taxonomy (NCBI): domain Eukaryota; kingdom Metazoa; phylum Arthropoda; class Insecta; order Diptera; family Hybotidae; genus Hybos; species Hybos culiciformis. The sequence continues at coordinate 21,999,848 of OZ023274.1, forward strand.
TCACATATACCTAATAGTTTATTTTTTATTTTTAATGGAATATTGTAAAAAAATGTTTGTTGATAAGACTTAAAATATAATGTATAGTGATTGAAATTCTTCCACTTTTACGACTAAAGGATGATGTTATACGATTTAAAGTTTGAGAGTTAGAGGTATATAATCTGCATATAAATTTTTTTTACTGCTTTAATGGATTCTGATTATTAAATTAGTTGATACTTGGTTTTTGATTAGAGGAACTTAAAAAAAAAAGGTTAGACCTCGATTTTTTCCAAGGATTCGAACTGGGACCTTCGAAAAATCTTTTTTTTGAATATGACTAAATATTGAGGGAGCGTAAAAAATATGTTTAACCTCTGGTTGTTACCAAAATATCTTAAAACTAAAGTTTTTTATATCTAAATGTTGAAAACGGACACCATACTTTATTTATGAGATGCTCTCCTATATGGTTTTTTTTCAAGTCTAAGTCTGTTGTTAAAATAATTTTAGAAAATAGATTTTTTTTAAGTTTTCTTTTTTAAAATAAAAATCCATGGAAAAATCAACACTAATTTTAAAATCACAACACTTCGAAGAAAACTCACATTATTTATAAATATGAGCACATTTGTGTAGGTAGTTATTCCTCTATGAATTTATTTTTTAATTACAAAATTGTTTGTATTATGAAGGTTTCTTTCAGTGTTAAAATATCTACAAAGATTTAAGTAGTTTGTAAAATTCTCTATCGTTTATAAAATATTAACCTGCTTTTTCATTTGGCATTCATCAATTCAGAAATAGGAGAACCTTTTATTTTAAAAGAATTTCATTGTTGTTTCTTTTCACAGAAAATATTCGTTATTATTTTGTTTTTATAATATTGACTCACAATATATATTTTAAAATATTTTGTTTATTTTATTTTGTAAACAAAGATTTACTGTGCATATTTGAACTGAGTAGTATGTAGTTATAAGTATTAATCGAAACAAAGAATATAAAATGTATATAAAATTTTGTAATTATTTCATATATGTACTCATACAATAATACTCAAAAATTTTTATTTTTAATATAAAAAAACATGGATTTAAAAAAAATAAATCAATCATCCTTGAGATAATAAATAAGAATGTGATTATTTTGGACAATGATCGATCTTAATACATACATATAATTTGCATAAATTTTGATATTTAGACAACAAAAAAAAACTATATTTGTCCTGTCTCTCACTTTGATTTTTATTATAGTGCCGCCTACGAGAAAATGAGTCAAACAATGTTTATGATCTTATGTTTATGTATTTGGAAAATGGAGGAAGAATTAAGCAAAATAGGATTAAGTTTGCGATAGGAAGAAAAAATTTGACTCATTTTTGTTACATATTGCCAAATTTTGACTTGCACTTATTATTAGTAAATAATATTTTAGTTATTTATCAAAAAATAAAATAAAATTTATAAGCAATCTAATTTTCATATAACTTACTTCGATAATGGTATAAGTGTGTGTATTTTATATACGATTAATTTTTTATAATTTTATCAATATTTTAAGCCTCACCTAGATTATTTTTAGCACCCATGAACTTGCAAAATATTCTTTTTGATATCAAAAATCTATATCTTGATGATTTGAAAATGTAGAACAGTAATTACCTACGTCATAAATTAAGTAACTATCGTTTAAATTTTATCTTTTATGTGAAAATAAATTGTAGCCTAACTTGGATGGTTGAGAACTTTTTACTCCAGAATCGTAGAAAATCTTACTTGTATGAATGGGCAAAAATGGCCTAGTCTTGAATTAGGCGAAGACTCGAATTGGGTCGTTGCGCCAATTAAGAAGAAGAAGTTCTTTGATAGGTAGCAATTTAATAAATAAGCAGAGCACATAAGTATACCTAATAGTGAATTTTCTTTTTTTCATTTTTGATGGAAGATTGTAAAAAAAAATTTTTGTTGATAAGAGTTAAGGTTTAATGTATAGATATTTTTTTGAACCTACATCTACAAAAATTATGTATTATGTAAAGCGTTTTAAAATAGATTAGTGGGTGTACTCCACTAAAATCTCCAATTGATTATAAACCGCAACTAAATGGACATTAAAAGGTTTCGATAAGGCAAAAATATACGTTAAATAAATTTTTAAACTAAATATCTTCCTTACTATTTACCACTGACATATAATGGACGACCACTTGTAAAACAATACTATAAACAATAATAATCGATGATATTTCATTGACCTTTCAAAATCTTATTACAATTTATTAAAAAAAATAAAAATATTTATTAACCGCACAGAAAAACTACTAAACTTTATGAATAATTCATAAGAAAAAAAAATAAAAATTTCATATATGTAGTACAGTAGTTACTACAATGAATAAACATATAAAATTAATTTATGTTAATACGATATACCACACAAAAATATTAAAATCCTCATTAAAAATTACAATTATTTTATAATTTAATGTTATTTCACAAGAAAAACCTATGACGTTTTGTCTGAGCGTTTTTTATTTAGAAACTAAGTACCTAATATAAAAATAAAGACATGATTTTTTTGGGATCAAAATTGTAAATATCACATTTTATCTTAGCTTTCTAGTAATGATAATTTCCCGGATTTTTGGAAAACTCAAATGTATACCATATATTACGTTACACTATACAAAAAGCTAGTCTAAGGCTCATTTAATTTTCGATGGCATGTCTGGTTTATAATAATATATTTTTTCATCACAACAAGTCTCAATACGTACTCCAATCTAAACTTGGTTGATGGGTTTTATTAGCCTTAGTATGTATCTCTCTTCAATAAAAAAAAAGATACATAAAAAATATGTGCAAATATAATGAATTAGGTGTAATTGTCATATTTTAGAAAATTTTACAAAAATTAAATTACATGTTCATGCTTTATAATTAATTCTACTATATGCTTGAAAATAAATCTTCATAACTTTATTTATAAATATTTTTAAATTAGGTAAGTCACATATTTTTGTATGGAAGTGACGGCGCGGCAAATTGATTACTTAAATTTACACCTTCCATTTTTTAATTTTTCATTTATGAAATTTTTTTTTGTTTGCCAAATTGAAAGACCAGCACCTGGCCAGGTGTTTAAAATAGTTATAGAATTTGAAATATTTTAAATTTTTAAATACTAAAAATAAGTACCTACAAACTTTTTTTTGCGTTACAATAATAATATTTAATGCTATTTTTTTTTGTATGTAATAGAAACTTAAAATTATGGTATGTAGTTTGCAGCATAAAATATGTTTTTTTGATGTTAAAGAAAATATTTATATTAAAGTTATAAATGTTTTTAAAATTTTTAAAAATTAATTATTTTACTTTAATTTATTGTCATTATTTCTTCCATTTGAATGTGGTTCATAAAAAATTTTTAGCCAGGCTGTTGAGTTTCTCTAAGCTAAGTACTTATTGCAGTGTATAGTGTGCTTTAACTATAAATCGTCGGCGAAACTCGTGCAATGACTCGTGTACTGAGTAGTTAACTCTAAGATTGAAGTTATTCACAAAAAACTTTAGTTAGTTGAGTTTATTCTATGATGGTATCATTTATATTTTTTCAACTAAGTAGGTCAATGTATTTTATGATCTTCTAAATCGAACCCTCCAAAAATAATAATTAACATATACAAAATAATCGAAGTGTAAATATAAGATAAAAATAATATTCAAATATTAGATAAAAACCATGGTATATAATAAAACAAACGAAATTGATAATAATGTCAACTAAAACAAAACTAATTGCCTGTAGAATTGTCCTAAATAGGTATATCAAAAAAATATTTAATATTTAAATAACGATTATAAAATAAAATCATTCATAAGTCCGTTGACTTAACAAGTTAAAATTATTATTTATGTACAATATATACATAAATAAATATGGACAAAATTCATTTGAAATATGTATTAAGTATTCTAATTTTAAAAAATGTCAATCAAATACATTTATTATTTTCTAAAATGTAGTGATTACAATTCCAAAGAAAACGCAATAACTGATATGTATTAGGTTAAAACTTATCTGTGATATTTGCAAAAAAATAAAAATAAAGTAAATATTTAAATTTACATATTTTAATGTTATCTATCTATATATCGAGAGAATATTTCTATAAATATTTATTTAATGATATCACTTTTAAAAACGAACTAAAATAGAAAAAAAAAATTGTTTTATTAAATTTTCGATCATATAAATTTATGTTTAACCCACATATGTAATTGTACCTATATGTATATCCCAAGTATGAATTTGGTGGGAAATGAAGATTAGAAGTATGTATATATACATATACATACAAGTTGTTTTTTACAATAAAAATGTAATAAATAGTCTTAAATGTCGGTTACCATCCATCTTAGTATATAATTTTAAGACTTTATATTTTACTATCATTATTCATTTTGAATTCAAAATTTGGTCAATATCTACTCAAATTAAAAATAAAATTTTTCACACAGCTCAAAATAAGCTATAAAATTTAAACAAAAAATTTTATTGAATAAACAAATAATAAATAATTAAAACAAATAAACAAAATTCCTAAATCAAGGTTATACACAAAAAATTGCAGTGAATCGAGAAAAATATTAAAAAAAAAAAAAAAATTTTTTTGAATAAAAATATCAAAATTTTTGATATATTCATATAAGTGAAATTTTTTTTTTATTTTAATAATTTTATTTTTAAGATTTATTTTCATAATATTCAAATTATATTTAGTTTTGGTTGCTTGAAATTCGAAAATTCATTAATTGAATTGATCACTTTAAAAGAGCTTACCAAACCGCAACAGCAACATAAATTAATAGAAACTTCAATAGAAACATTTTTTTAATTCAAAATTAAAATTTATTTAAAACTAAAAGTAAAATCTTAATTCAATTTATTGGCTGGTCATTGAATACAGATTTCTAACACTGATGAAACTAAAAATGAAACGAAACCTAACCTATTCCCACTTGTGTTCAGTTTTTATGATTTATTTTATATTTTCATCACCAAAAATATTATTTCATTTTTTAATTAATGCAAATAAATTACAATTTTTTATGTTTGCTCGAAAAATTATTGAATGTTCGAATTGAGGTCATATTATATTGGAGAGAAAAAATAATGCTAAGTAAATGTCGCCATGTAAAATGTGGAAATTCTATTCATTTATTTTAAAAGGGATTGAAACTTTTTTTTTAAATTTATTACTTATAGTTGTAAAATATATTATGCTCTCGTTGAACTTTATATAATCCATCAAAATCTATTTAAAAACATAGACTTTGAGTCAAAATCAAATAAATTAAAATTATTATATGAAAAATTAACTTCCCGCTTAAAAAAAAAAATATAATTTTGTATAAGTTTATATATGAAAATAAAATAAAAATGGGGAAAATAAAATTTATTACTTCTTCGTCATTAATTCAGTAATCGATGATATTCCTCGCCACATTAACCAAATAAAGTATATAATTGATAAACATTCGATAAAACTATAGAATTATAGATATGTCATTTAATCATGTTAGAATTGCGGAAACGCGAATTAAAACATGAGAGTAGTCGCAAAAGCTAATTGACATTTCTAGATTAAGATCTAGATCGCCGCTAGCTAATTTACTTTTGTCCCACCCAAATATCAGGTGCACCAGAAAATATTTGAGTTTAGTAAGTAAACGATGTATAACATACTTAATTTGCTTTTGCCCCATGACATATTTTATTATTTCAATTATACGTTATAATTTTTTTTTTCAATTTATTTTTTTTTATAAAAATTTCATATTTTTCTCATTTAAAATTTAATTTTTCCGGAGGTAGAATCAACATAACATATGTTGTTAACCAATTTATGTATAAATGCATATAAAATATACTTTTTTTTATATATACATACATTGCGTGTTGCTTGTGCTGCTAGACATTCTTATTAAGCTTCATGTGCGTAAACATTTTTATTGTCATTTAAATTCGAAAGCCAATATACGAGTTTTTCATTAAAAATATTTAAAAAAAGGAGGTGTAAGTACATAATTATAAAATAGAAAATTTATGAACTTTCGAATATTTATAAACGAATATACACAATCAAACATTTTTAATACAATCTCTTTAATACACTTCAAAAGAGGAAACCGAGGAGTAAACTATTAAGTAATAAGTAAAATTAATTTTCTTTCTTTGGATGTAATTGCGATGGATTATCTATTATTTATAATTTTGAGTAAATTAAAAAGTTGTTATTTTCAAGTTATGCCATCAAAATAGTATTGGAGAAAATATTTTTTGGTCCCAACCTTTTTTTTTTGATTTAAAATTACTATGTTGAATATTAAGTTGGACAAGAAATTTTTAATTTCATTCGCTTCTATATGAAATACTAAAAAACTTGACTTTCGCAGTTAATTTCGAGAAAGCTGGTTTTAATACTATAACCCTCACTGAATAATTTCCTAAGATTAATTTCTTCATAAAAAAAGGTACTTTTATTATTCAGTCTCATTTGAGCTTAATTTCAGAGTGTCCTCTAAAGTGCTGTCTCCCGTGCTCTAGGCTGCTGTCTCAGACGATAATATTGATTACTTAATGTATTCAAAACTTATAAGTTTTCAATAATATAAAACCTATAAAAGAGATTTAAAAACACGAAAAGAAATTTCCACAAAAAAATCGCAAACAGACATTTGTTACATATAGTGATCATAAAAACATTATTTGTGGTTCAATTTAGTGGTTTAATAATAGATAATCACATTTAAAAAAAAAAAACTGTATATACATAAAAAAAAATATAAACATAATAGATTAATACATAAAAGTTTTTGATGTACAAAGTTATTCTCCTACGAAATTTTCAGAATTTAGAAAAATTAATAATGATTCACGACATTTAACGTCAAAATAATTATTTCAGGTTAATAACACTTGTTAGTTGTTATTGCGTTTTATTTTCAAGGGAACTTAAAAGGGATACATATAATATGCATACATACACTAAGATAAAAACGTGCTAAAATCATGTAAAAATGTATAAAATCATGTATTTTCCGCAACAAAAACCGTCCAATGACGGTTTTACTAAAATCAATGCCTTTTGGCATTAAAATATTTTTAAAAGAGAAAAAAAATTATTTCTTTATTTTATTTTTTTTTATTTCTTTATTTTATTTTATTTTTTTTTATTTCTTTATTTATTTTTTTGTATTTCTTTATTTTATTTTTTTTTTATTTCTAATTTCTTATTTTATTTCTCTTATGCCCTCTTCGGGATTCGAACCTCGGTCTTTAGCATTTCATTCAACCACTCTACCATTCGCCCATAGTTTTAAAATTATTTTAATTTAAGAATTTTTCTAATAACATTAATTCTCTAAGTACTAAAAATTATGCTCCTACAATTTTAGAGCAATTTGTACTTGATATGATACCGAAAGAACATAAATATTGGATTTCAAAAAAAAAAAATCTGATTGTTGTTGTTTTCTGTATAAAAATACTAGAACTTGATTTAATTCCAAAAGTCTTAAAATTTAGTACGCCTTTATTTGGCTCGGTGTATGTGGGCCAAATTTTAGCTTGGTCAAGAAATTAATTTACATTTCTCCTCATTTATCATCTTTTATAAAATTAAAAAATAATACTAACTACATTAAGTTTTATAGATCAAAAGCCGCCATTGTGGATCGAGCAATAAGTACTTGTTTTATATCTTCACTCAAAATATATCTAAGTATATTATGTATATATAAAAATTAATGTATGTCTATTTGTCCTTTATGCATTCCTAAACTGTTCGACCCATTTCGATGAAACTTGGAGGAGTTGTTGTCCGGACTCCAGAGAAGGTTTACCACCTATAAAAATGTGTAGAAGAAAGATACAGAAGGAAGGGCGGAAGGGATGGGCAGAAGAGAGGGGTAGAAGTGATGGCAGAAGGAAGAAATAAAAGGATTGGAGTTTTCTTTAAATTAATGTTATAAAGAGCGTAACGGAGCACGCAGCTAGTATTTTTATAAAAAATTAGTTACTAAGTAATTGAAAAATCAAATTTTCGTTAAGTTTTTTTATTTCAGCTATGTGGCAGGAGTTATACAAGAACTTCATTATTTTTGAAAACAAAACAGAACTGTAAGTGCGTTCTCTTTTTTTTTTAACCCTTTTTTATGGTAGCCCTGGAAAAAAAATGTTCTCAATTAAAATTGTAGGTATACTGTACTTAGGTGTGATATATATAATTTTTTCGAATAAGTATTTTACTCTATTAATTCATTTTATTTATTTTTTCATTATTTCACTCAATCCTTTAAGGTTTGATGATTTCAAATTATTCGCACTTAAGTAATTAATTATTTAAATGCATTCACCTTATTTTAAAAATATTTCTTGTGGAATATAATGTAAAGCATGATACGTAAGAACCTTATTTCCAAATGAATAGAAAAGTTATGCTTAATAAATTAACAAATAAATGTATTCTATATTTTAAGTAAATAAATTTTATTAATTTCATTCTATAAATTAGACAATTTCTTAAGATCCGTATTCCTCGGCACATAATTAATTATTTATAGCTATTAAAAAACAGAAACAAAAATTGTACTTAAAATTTAAATTATAATAAAAATAAAATTCATTCCCTTTTATCCATGTTTATGAATTTTTTAGGGCCATTTAATCGACGACTTCGAGATATTTTTCTTCTTTCAGTAAACTTCTAGCTCCTTTATTCATTTTCGTTCGAGATTTATCGATATAAGTAAACCCTTTTTTCTAAGGCAAAAAAGGAGAATAAACCTAATTATTGCATTCATATTTATATCTTATTCTGTATTGAAAACTTTTTCTCATGGTTGGAATTTCATGCATGATTTAAAATTGTGGTTTTTTTAAAAGCCAATCATGTGAGGAAATTAAAAATTTAAAATATAACAAAAAAAAAACATAATAAATAAAGCGTAATGTGACAAAAATTTATTGTAGAATTAATTTATTGTAAACAAATATAAAATTCGCAGAACAATAAATGTTTTGAATATAAGTTTTTAATTATAAAAATAGTTAAACATAAATATTATTAAAAAAATAAAAAATAAATTATTTTGAGCAATAAAAAATCGTAGCTTTAGTAACCATCATCATGAACATCATTATCCAACAATATGAGTAGGTACAGTTGTACAGTACAATATACATAAATGTTGTTCATATAAAAAGTATTATGTTTATATATCTGTGTCTTTAATAACAAGCAGCCCTTATAATGTTTCAGTAAAAAAAAATGTCAAGTTAAAATAAAAACATAAACAAACATTTTTATTTCAAAATAAATATAGTTTAGATGTTTATTTTACATTTTTTTTGCAAATATCGGCAATTCCAGCAATTTTCAGGCTAAAACTCTTATTGAACAATTACCGTTTGAAAAAGTAAAATTTAAAGTTTGAAGCCCATAAATTGAAATTATTTCGTGTTTTTACGAACTGTTTTAGTTTTCCCATTAATGTGAAAGCTCAAATTTTAGTTCCAAAGATCGCACTGTTAAACCAGTATATACTTATATTTTATCTGCAAAACTAAAAATAAATATTTTACTACATTATCATCAAAAAAAAACATGCAGAACCAATGCTTAATTATTTATTGAGTTTGATTTCGTGTTCCATATAACATTAAAGTAAATTATTTACGAGGTTATTTATATATGGGCAGTTAATTCGTTGATGACGGAACGTTTACAAACTTCTTTTACCTATATCTTTTAACAAGTGATTACTAATATATTACCAATTACTTCTTTTGAGAAGTCTTGAGAACCAATTACTTCTTTTGAGAAGTCTTGAGAAGCACTACATTCTCTTAAAAAAAAAGTAAAGTATTTTAAATCGAAATGCTGAAAACGGGCCCATACTTATTATGATTTTTGTGTTTGTGTTTTGTTGAAAAACTCTTTCAAGAACTCTACAGACAACTAAATTTTGAATTGGCGAACTTAAGTTTAATTTAAACTTATTTATAATTAAAAAAATGCAAAAAATTATTAATATTTAAAAAATTTATCAAATTCTAGAACATAAGCATATCAAAATACATAATCAAAAAAAATTATCAAATGTTTCTGTCATGGTGGACAAATTGATCGCATAAGGAACCAAACAAAAATAATATCTTGTACGAATAAAATTTAAATCATATCAATGAACTGCAAAGATTTATTTTACATTAAAGTGTCAAATGACAATATGAAAAATTTGTGAGAAACATTTTTTATACTTTCTTTTGCACAGAATTAAGATGGTTCTGGGAATTTAAACAAAAACTATTTTCCACAAAAAGAAAATTTCAAATTTACATAAAAATTGTTAGTAGTTTATTTGCGGCATAACCTCCACTAATCATATTTACTTTTTCCTTTGACACACTTAAAAAATATAGTTTAGTAGTGCAATTTTTGTACACAATGTTATGGAGTTTACAATCTAAAATTTTATTTTTACTTCTTGGAATTTTGTTCCGTAACAAGCTGTTTAAAATTTAAATATATGAATTGATTTGCTCATAAACATAAAATTATAATAAATTAATTAATATGGGTCTAGGATCAGCCTTTGTCAATTGGATCAGCAACTTTTTGTCTGGCCGCTCTATTCGTGCTGTTGTGGATGGGTACCAGTCACATATTTTCAACATCAACTCTGATGTACCCCAAGAGTGTGTTCTCTCCCCAACCCTCGTTCTAATTTTCATTAATGATCTTCTGCAATCAACTCTCAACCCCATCCACAGCTTCGCCGATGACAGTAACTTGGTAGCATGCTACGACTTTATTAATAGGAAAACAGCATCTTCAAATGCTGTTACTACTAAACGCAATTTTTTGCAAAGTAGCATAAATAACGACCTTGCCAAAATTTCACAATGGGGTCTTCTCAACAGAGTTGAGTTCAACGCATCCAAAACCCAATGCTGCCTAATTTTTAGAAAGCTGTCAACTTTCGATCCCCAATTTACTTTTCAAGGAGAAAGTATTGCCAAATCTGGAAGCCTTGACATTTTAGGTTCGAAAATAACTAGCGATTTAAGCTGGAAAGTTCATATTTTCGAAACGGCAAAAAACGCAGCGAAATGTCTTGGTTTTCTAAAAAGATGTAAACAATACTTTTCCCCCTCTGATCTCTTAAATATTTACAAATCCTACATACGATAGAAATTAGAATACAATTCGCATATACCTATGGGCTGGTGCTCCCAAAACCCGTCTTGAGTACCTGGACAAAGTTCAGAGAAGGGCTATTAGATTGATCAACGATCACCTAACCACCAGCTCCTTAACATCACTCAACCACCGTCGCAATATAGCTGCACTTTCCATTTTTTATAAATACTTTGTTGGAACAGATACGTGTTTCCTGGAAGTAAAAGACCTAATTCCTCTACTTCAAGTATTTACCGCTTCAACGTCACACCCATATTTCGTCAAAATTCCCAGATGTGATGTGCTTCGGAGATTCGTTTTCAGTTCGCTCCTCGAGAATGTGGAATGCTCTCCATCAAAATTGTTCCGGACAGCTGGCGGACGTTTGATTTACGACTTGTGCCGCTTTAAGAAGAGTGTAAATGAATACCTACTAATTGTTCCACTTTTTAATATCCCTTCTAAACTTCCTGTCCCCATTACCAAATCCATACTTCTCTTAATATAAAAGATATTCCACCTAGTGATTTGGTAACTTTAATAAAAAAAAAAAAAAAAAAAATATTTTTCGAAGTTGTTTTCTTAAAATATAAATCTTGATATCAAATATAATATTAAAAAACTATTTTAAATTTATTTTTTATGAATTTTGTTCAACCTTAATTTGAAATTTTATTTTTTCTCTAATTACGTACATACTAAAGTACATACATTTTATTTTTTGGCGTCTAAATTTCACTCCACATGGAGCTCTCTAATAACCATTTTAGATTAAAACCGAAGATGTGACAATATCATATCGAGCGCTATATATATACCTAAGGTTTTTCCTGACTAAGCTAAATATAAAAAATTATATCGTAGTTTAATAAAAATTTTAACTAAAACGATGTCTTTGGCAATAATATATATCAGAGACCCTGATCGAACTGTATTTTGAGAACAAAATAATGATAGAATTTTAGATCGAAAGGCTGACTTCATTATTGAGTTGGGAGGTGTATACTGTTTCACTTTTTTTTCGTGTTTCATACTTACAAATATTACATACTTACTACGACAAATTTTAATCTCTTTTAAAAATAAAAAAAAAAAAACAGATGAATAAAATAATTAAATAAATCTATGATGATAATCAAATTACATATATAACTCACTTGTAATGCGTTGTTTATAGCTAATTGACCTATCTGAAAAAATGGTACAGTAAAAACCGTTTTTCTATGTTATTATTCTATTTATATTTAAGCAAATTTATGCTGAAAACACAATTGGGGCGACAGCGACGGCGACAGCGATAGCGACTGTCAAAAACCATATATTTGTATGAGAATGAAACAATTGAGGCGATTTTTTTATATGAAAAATCGCTGTCGCCGTCGCCGTCGTCCCAATTGTGTTTTCAGCATTACTGAAAATGAAGATATTAATTTTATCTATTTTTCGTAAAAAGAATTTTTTAAAAATATTTTCAAATAACTAAGAAAATTGAATTTATTTTTTTTTTTTTATATCTGAAAAATTTCATTACTTCACAAAATTATTTTTTTGTTTCTTTTTCATTACGTTTCCTACCTATCATAATATTTTTTTACGATACCTTTCCTGTCAAAAAATTTTTTTTTGTTTTTTTATATATTTTTTGCAGTTGATTTTTTACTTTTAGATAAAATTAGCTGTGAATAGGTTTCCGGAACATTCCTCCAAAAATTACTTTACTGTGGTAGCTATAAACAACGCATAATTGAAGAAAAAAAAATCAGTTCAAGATAAACTCACCTGAAATGAAAAAAATTAAGAATATATTTTTAACACTTTTAGTATGAATTTGATAAAATTTTTGGTAAGTAAAGCTTTTTGAGCCCTATATAATAGTATCATTGCTTAAAACAAGATTTTTTTCCCAACATCATCAGCATTCACACCCTTATACCAACACAGTGCTACACTCTTATTGCTAAACACTGCTACAAAAATTATCATTGTTCCTCAAAATCTAAATTTACATTTTTAAATTGTGATATATAATTATGTAAGTATGTACTTAGATATTTATATTTACTAATAAGAATTTCATCGAAAAGTAAAAATTTTTAAAAAGAACTTTAAATTTATGCTGTAAGTAAATTGTTAAGAAAAACTATATTAAATTTAAACCCACATAAATTTAATTTTTATGTTTTAAAGGAAAAAAAAAGTAATATAGAAAAGCAAAAAACGAAGGTGATACAGTTTTCCTTTTGCAATTTCCGTTCTACTTTTATGTTATTTTTTCATGTTTAATTTAATAATAAATGAAAGAATAACATTTTATAAAGGATGCACGTTATATTCAACTCAAAAATATATTTTCAACATTTATTTTATTTTATGAAGAAAATTGTGTAAGATCGTCGTGATTCTGTTAGAAACCTCTATTTCAATTTTTACCCAAATACTGGTATACTGGTACACACATGTAGATCATAAGCAAACATTTGTCTTATAGAAAAAATAGACGTTTAGAAAAAATCTTAAATGAAGAAAATAGGTAGATGAAATTAATGAAAATTCCAAGATTTTTTTTTTGGGAAAAAGCGATGAAAAAACCAGAATAAATAAAAAAAAAATAAAGAACAGGCCCGTTTTGAGCATAAGATACTTTGATGACAATCAGGGACTGAACATATTATTCAGGTCTCTTCAATATTATTTAGTCATGTACCATCAAAATATCACACCAAAATATCACATTAACTTATTGCCTCCTAAGAACTTTCATGAATTTATTTGATGCAATACGAAAAAAAATGCATCTTTTTCTTGTAAATAAGTATATTATTTCCGTAAATTTAATATTTTATATGCGATTACGACTGATATAATGTTTTCTTAAATTTATTGTTTGTTAAACATGATTATATTAATCTAATTTTTTATTTTATATTTTATATTATTTTAATGTTTACATTTGAAGCTTATTGAGGATTTTATTGTCTTTATATTCCAACATAATTTTTTCTTGTTATTTTTTCCCTTATAATATTATTATTATCACCTAACTATACATATAAAATTCTCATACTATATTATGTTTTCACGTATATTTTATATTTGAATTGCACAATAATAAAATGCGGATTTTTTGTTCTATTTACAGGTCAAAAGAATGTAGAATATATATACTCTCTATTAAAAAGATAAATAAGTTAGTAAATAAAAATAATAAATGTACATAATATGTACTTTTAAGTTAAAAAAAAAACAATACCTTAACACTATACCTATGAAAAAATTATTCAAAGAAAAAAAAAAAGATAATCAGTTGTAATTTTAGGTGATTTTCTGTAAAAACCAAGTTAGTGTTTTACCAAAAAGCATGTATATAAAGATGAATCAGTCCCATACAAAAAAAAAGAATTAAAATAGTGAAACAAAAAATCCATATCACAACCCCATGAACTTTTTTTTTGAATTTTTTGAGAATTCCACTCTCACAAAAGCTTTTAAAACTTCAAAAATAACAACAGTTCTATACAATTTTTAAAGTTTTAAAAGCTTTTGTGAGTGGAATTCTCAAAAAAAAAAAAAAAAAAGCTCATGGGGTTGTGATATGGATTTTTTGTTTCACTATTTTTATTCTTTTTTTTGTATGGGACTGATTCCTCTTTACATACATGCTTTTTGGTTTTACTAAATGTTTCATCGATTTTTTTGAATTTAAAAACCCGGAAAAATTAGAACACAATTTAGATGGAAAGTGAACGACAGTATAGAGTCCAAAAGTATGTTCCAATTAAATTGAGAATTAAGCTTACGAATAACAAACTGCCAGCCCTCTATGTTCAATTTTTTTTCAAAATTTTTAATTCTATATTTTTATAAACTGTGAAAGAGAAAGTTTTTAATAAATCTTCCACAAAATTTAATTATAATAAGTAATGCGTTGTTTATAGCTACCACAGTAAAGTAATTTTTGGAGGAATGTTCCGGAAACCTATTCACAGCTAATTTTATCTGAAAGTAACTGCAAAAAATATAAAAAAAAAACAAAAAAAAATTTTTTGAGAGGAAAGGTATCGTAAAAAAATATGATGATAGTTAGGAAACGTAATGAAAAAGAAACAAAAAAATAATTTTTTGAAGTAATGAAATTTTTCAGATATAAAAAAAAAAAAAATAAATTCAATTTTCTTAGTTATTTGAAAATATTTTTAAAAAATTCTTTTTACGAAAAATAGATAAAATTAATATCTTCATTTTCAGTAAATTTGCTTAAATATAAATAGAATAATAACATAGAAAAACGGTTTTTACGGTATCATTTTTTCAGATAGGTAAATTAGCTATAAACAAGGCATTAGTATCTATTTCTGTTGTATATTTTTTATTTATATAAAAAAACGATATAAAAACCATATATCTATCTAGGCATGTTAATTATAAAAAAAAATCACCGATTCAAACTTACTAAAATCTCACCATTAATAATAATAAAAAAAAAAAACAAATAATAATTTAACAAAAAACCCATTTACGTAAACCTATATGTACGTGTTTTATACATGATGGTAAAAGTGCAAAAAGTAAATATACATAGCAAAAAAAAAAATCAATAAATCCTAAATGGGCCAATATACATATTTCAATAATTTGTTTGCTGGAAGAATTTAATTAACAATACTTCTACATAGTAAAAAATACTTCTACATAGTAAAAAATAAAAAATACTTGAACTTAATTGATGAAATTAAATCTTCTTTTTAGTCTCGAAAAAAAAACTTGTCAACAAATTCAAAGGTGGCACTAAAAATTGTGCTTTCTAGTTTAATAAATTTTTACTTTTTTACTTAAAAGACCCAAGCCAGTTTCGAACTTAATGTAAGTATGTAATGTACTTATATCGTAAAGTATTAAACAACAAAATAAATTTGAGTTCCGTCTAGAGAAATGAAGCACAAGCCGCGAACTAATAAGCATATATGACTTTTCTTTACATTTCACCATAAAGGAAGTATAAATAGAGAAACTAGTCCCATACAAAAAATGCAAATACAAATAGTGAAACAAAAAATCCATATCACAAACCCATAAGCTTTATTTTTGTATTTTTTGAGAATTCCACTCTCACCAAAAGCTTTTAAAACTTTCAAAATAACATCAGTTCTATACAATTTTTAAAGTTTTAAATGCTTTTGTGAGAATGGAATTCTCAAAAAATACAAAAAAAAGCTCATGGGGTTGTGATATGGATTTTTTGTTTCACTATTTGTATTTGCATTTTTTGTATGGGACTAGTTTCTCTATTTATACTTCCTTTATGATTTCACCTATCACCTGAGCATACTTATAAAGCTGTGGTGTAAGCTTTCGATCCCAAAAACTAAAAAAATTAAATAAACAATCAGTCTAAAAAAATTTTGAAATATATTCTGAACATTTTCATGAAAAACTTTTTAAGCGTATAATATTTTTTTTTATTTACGTTGTTGAAGTAAATATAAATTGCATTATGTCGGCAAAAAGACAGGTTGTCAGACGAGAAATTTAAAGAGTAAAAAAAAAAAAAAAAAACAAAAAAAAACATAAATGACAAAAAAAAATTAAAAACTTTAACACATATACTTGTACACCATAACATGTTTCTGTTATGTTTACTTTTTTATGTTGTTGTTGTTGGTATATTTATGATGACTGTATCATTTATCTATAAAATTTGTATAACTATAATTTTTATCCTCTTTACTGGATGCTCGTCATCATAATACAAAAAAATATACATTTAGGTTTTTTGGAATATTACTCAATGAATGGTACTATGTCTTCTCTGTTCACATAATTATGTCGGTCGGTCTGTACATTATAATATTTGTCGTCAGTGTAAAAACATAACATAAATTTATTTTACAGATGATTCACGATTTATTTATATAACATAGGTACTTATATATATATATATATATACTTATTTATACATACATAATTTAGATTTTTATTTTTCCAAATTTTGTTTTAATGAATTTTAATTTTATGTAAATACTAGCTGTACCCGCACACACGTTGTTGTGGAACACACGTTTTAAGTGTAATTTTCGTTGTCAGATTTATGAACAATTATAGGAGCTAGTTATTTTATAAATTTGGGAAAATATCTAATATTTATCTAATATCTATCTTAATATTTATCATTTCTACTTATTCAACACTTAAATTGTATGTAATCGAATGATATCCTTCCTTTAAACAGGTTTCCAAACCAAAACAAATTTGTGTTTTTATCTATTTCCTCTTTTTATGAATCAAATTTGAATAAAATCGGAAGAACTTTTGCAGTCCTCCTCGAGAGGGATTTCTGGGCAGGGTGCCATTCAAATTTTAAAATAGCCTATAACGACCCCGACACAAAGAGACGGTGAGAAATTTCGAAACGATCGGTTGAGTGGTTTAGTTTTTAATATTTTGTCGTTATTACTAATAAAGAAATTCATTTCTATATATTCAAAGAGACCCCTTGAAAAGACGGGGCAAAATTTTTTGTTACGAAATCGTGTGTTTAATCATTTTTATGTACCAAGTTAAATGAAATCGGACAAAATTTTGAAGTCCTCTCCTAGGGTAGGAGGTCAATAAATTTTTTGTTACGAAATTTATGTGTAATCATTTCCTCTTTTTACGTGTCCAATTTGAATGAAATCAGACGAACTTTTGAAGTCCGCCCCCCGGGGGAGGTCGCTGAGTAGGAGGTCAACAATTTTTTTGTTACGAAATTGTGTGTAATTATTTCCTCTTCTTACGTACCAAATTTAAATGAAATCGGAGGAACTTTTAAAGTCCGCCCCCAGAGAGGTCCCTGGATAGGAGGTCAACAAATTTTTTGTTACGAAATTTGTGTGTAATCAGTTCCTCTTTTTACATACCAAATTTGAATGAAATCAGACAAACTTTTGAAGTCCGCCCCCAGGGGAGGTCTCTGGGTAGGAGGTCTCTGGGTAAGAGGTCTCTGGATAAGAGGTCTCTGGGTAGGAGGTCAACAATTTTTTTGTTACGTAATGTGTAATCAGTTCTTTTTACATACTAATTTTGAATAAAATCGAACGAACTTTTAAAGTCCGCCCCGAGGGAGTTCCCTGTGTAGGATGTCAACAAATTTTATGTTACGAAATTTGTGTGTAATTTCACATACCAAATTTAAATGAAATCCGACGAACTTTTAAAGCCCGCCCCCATGGGGGTCTCTGGGTAGGAGGCCCCTGAGTAGGAGGTCCCTGGGTAGGAGGTCCCTGGGTAGGAGGTCTCTGGGTAGGAGGTCGACAAATTTTTTGTTATGAAATTTGTGTGTAATCAGTTCCTCTTTTTACATACCAAATTTGAATGAAATCGGACGAACTTTTGAAGTCCGCCCCCCAGGGGAGGTCTCTGGGTAGGAAGTCGCTGGGTAGGAGGTCAACAAATTTTTAGTTACGAAATTTGTGTGTAATCAGTTCCCCATTTTACATTCCAAATTTGAATGAAATCGGACGAACTTTTAAAATCCGCCCCGAGGGGAGATCCCTGGGTAGGAGGTCGCTGGGTAGGGGTCAACAAATACTTTGTTACGGAATTTGTTTGTAATCACTTCCTCTTTTTACGTACCAAATTTGAATGAAATCGGACGAACTTTTGAAGTCCGCCCCCGGGGGAGGTCCCTGGGTAGGAGGCCAATCAAATTCTATAATAGCCTATACCGACCCCTGACCTGACACAAAGACATGGTGTAAGTTTGAAAACGATCGGTTGAGCGGTTTAGGAGCCTATTCGGAACATACAAACAGACAAGCAGACAAACAGACAAACAGACAAACAGACAACTTCGGTTTTATATATATAGATAATTTTTTGAAGTTCTCTACTGCAAAGAACACAAAAAAAAGAAAAAGTTAAAGTATAGTAGAGAGAAAAAAAAAAACTTATTGTTTTTTAAATTCGAATAGCAAATTTTAAATTTAATTTTTGGCGTCAAGATGGCAAATAGTGTATTTTGGAAATAAAAAAAAATGTTGTCGGCTTAAGCTTACAACCCCCTGAAATTTGTAGAGATGTGAACTAAGTACATGTGCTTCAAAACTGGGTGGCGCAGTGATTTAAGCGCCTGCTTGCAGGAATAATACTGAGAGTCCCTTCCTTACTCGAATCCCGACTGATATAAATTATGCCAAATTTGTTTATTTGGGTGTTTCGTTCTGAGAGCCAGTACCATTGCCATTGGTAGGTATAAAATAAATGGTAAAAATGGTAAATACAATTATGGACTTGTCGCAGTAATTTTACTTCAGTGAATACTGGCGTGCTGAGAGAAGAAGACTCACGGCCAAAAGGTATTTGAATGAACAACAAATAATTATAAAAAAAGAATAAGGATGGCTCGATGGGGTATGGAAGCCCCGTACTTATGTGCAAGTGAATCTGAGCATTCCCGGTCCGCTTCAATTATCGCTGGGTCATTTCATTTAATAAGTAAGCGATTTTCACTTATTCAAACAATTGTTCTATTTATGTGAAAAATTGCTTATGGGTTAATATTAGATAATGGGTTAATATTAGATAATGGGTTAATATTAGATAACATTAGCTTATCTAATATTAACCCATTATCTAATATTAACCCATAAGCAATTGGCCAAAATAATGCAAGAAAGCAAAATCTGTTAGGTTTTCGAAAATTTTTTAAAAACCAGGGAAATGTTATGTGCCTGATAATGATTTTATTATAGAAAGTCAATTATTGCTTTTATATATTTTATGTATTGGAAACAATAATTCATTTTATTCTGAAGGTCCTGATTTTTCACAGGATTTAGGTACATTATGAATTTGATTTCATACTGAAGACATTTAATTGCTGTTTTCGTTTTTATGATTGAGAAATAAATTTTTTAGGTGTTCACAAAGACCTGAATAATATAAAGGCTCAAAAACCTAATTACTGAAAAAAAAAGCATGAGGAATGATTACCTGGGTAATAAGTTTTTCACTATTTTCTTATCATTTTTATATTTTTTTACTTATATTAACATCTTTATATTGGTTTTTTTTTTTACAACAGCGGAATGGTTCCACTTCGGATTGCTACTGTTTATATCAAGCGTCGGCAAGACTTTCATCAACTGGGCCAGATGCAAATTTTTCAATTTTTTTGTGGGATTAATTCTTTCATTTACTTAATTTACAATTCGTAATGCTACAACAATAGCAGCCCTTCAGAAAATTTGGCGATCAATATTTAGCAGAAAACAATATTTTTAATGCAACATTTATTGAATAATGCAAAAAGTTGTAGTAATAGAATTTTTTTAAAAGCTGAATTATATAAATATCAGGTTCTGAATGGAATTTTTGATAGTTTTAATTTTTTTTGCTGTAAAAAAGTTAAAAATTTATAAAAAGGCCTAGAAGAATAAATCAGGCCGAATAACAAGGCGGCAATAAAAATCTTGGAGGGCCAAAAAAGAACACCGAATGGGCCGTATCTGGCCCGCGGGCCGTATGTTGCCGACCCTTGGTTTATATTGTTTTTTACCAGCGTAAAAATTATATATGAACAATATGACGCGTTATCAAGAAAGAAAAGAAAAAAACAAAAATTTCTGAATAATTTGTATTTTAAAATTATTTGAATAACATTTTAAAAAAACGTTATAAAATTTGTTTGGAGAAATGATGCAAATTATTCGACACAAAAGTCATTTCAAAAAATAATAGAAAATTAATTCCAATTTTATAAGTATTAGTTTCATCGATCTATATGGATAAATATTTTGGTACGTTTATACTATAAACGAATGTAGCCGAAGAAGAAGAAGAAGTACTTGGTTTTTTGAACACAAATGTCAAAAATTAGAAAGAAAAAAAAAAGGAACGCCGTTACTATTATTAAGGTTATAAATCAGCTTTCAACTTTTTACATTAACCGCACGGTCGCTGCTAAGTTTTATTTTTCAATTCACAAAAATGCGAAATTTTATTTTATTTTAGATGTAAAACATTTATTAATTAATAAAAATGTTTATAAAATATTCACATATCTGCGAAGTATCTAAATAAAATTAAATTTCGTATTTTTCATACAAAATTCAATGTAAATAAACATTTTATGTGACCACAGATAGGGACTGTCAAAACAGTGAATTGACAGATAAAATAAAATTGACAATGTCTTAAGTAAGTATAGCGACATCTATTGGAGTTTCCATAAGTAGCACGCTTGTATAAACCTGTTCATATAACATTTTAATGCCTACGAATAATTTCATAATACCTACAAAAAAAATTTATACCATCAGTTCAATAGATTTAATAAAAAACTTGTAAAAATCTATTCACAATTATCATATCTCACTCTTCTATTTCATATTTCTTTCTTTTATAAATTTTGAACATGTTTAATAATAAGTAAGTAAATGGGCGGGTTAAAATTTTAACAACTATCAGCTAATTTTTTTCTGTCAGCTCATCACTTCCGGCTCACTCCATTTTCAATGTGAGTTCCAGTATTTTTTATTTATTATTATTTTGTTAAAGAAATTCAAAAAAAATTGTTGGTTGGGGGAAAAAAAATCGGTGGGTGAGGGAAAATTTTTTTTTAACACAAATGTCAAAAAATAAAAAATATAAACTTATAGAGTGTTGGGCTTATAATCGGTCTCTTTTTAAATAAATATTGGCTAAAGTGCAGAACGCTTGCACCCCTCAGATTTCGCTCAAACTTGGTGGGGTGGTAGAGGCGGTGCCAAAATCACCCCCCATGTATTTTTTTTTTGGGGGAAAGGCCCAGTTTCCGAGTTTTGGCCCCTCAAAGTTTTCAAAAATTTGGATATGGGGAAGGAATTTTTTAACTCCGATTTGGCCTAATTTTGGAGAGGGGATAGAGGCGTACCCCGCGATGTGAAATCCAAGACGGTTTTTTCGGGGGATCTTCCTTTTCCGAAATATTTTGCCCTTTTCCAAAAAATAATATGGTAAAATATTTTGGAATGTATGAAAACGCGCCTATTTCTTTACCTCAAAGGTGGTGTGGAAAGTAGAAATACACTAATTATAATAAATTGAAAACAATTCCAAAACGACAAACATAATGTTTGCAGATTTTGCAAAAAGTTAATGTATAGGTTTCACTAATACATGTAAGAGAGATACTTCATTCCAGAGCTGGATTTACTCTTCCTTTAGTATTTATTCGTAGATTAGTTTCGATTAATTCTGTTAGAAACACTATTTTTGTGCCAAAAATTAAGCTGGAGAATAAAAAGTTCGTACAAATCCGTGGTGTGAGACAGCCAGGGTAATGTTTTTTGGGGTATTCTGGTCTAAATTTCTCTATTAAATCAGCAAAAAAAAACAAAAAAAAGAATTGGGAGCACATGAACATGCATTTTTGTTCTTCACATTGGAGTAAAAATTAATCAAAAAATTATTTATTTTACGAAATATTTCATGAAGACAACGTTTTGTTCCGTTATCTAATATTAACCTTTATAGGGAAAATATGATTTTGGCACTTAACTAATTCAAGTTGATAGTTCATAAGTTTACACAAATTCCAATTCAATGTTGGAAATGAACTCGAGACCAAACAGGCCCTCTAGCTTCGGTAATACCACTACCATGAAGGTTTAATGTTAGAAATTTTTATTTATGTACGTAAAAAGACTCATTTTTTTTTTACGATGACATTTCTAAACCATATTAGGGATTGAACTAACAATGAAGTCGTATTTAAAACAAACTTTATTGTCAATTCAGTAGAATTAGTAATGAAAATAATAACCTTGCCTTAAAAATTATAATATTATTGCCTTTATGCATTGAAAATGTTTTCAGTCTATATAATATGCATTATGCATATACTTATCTCATTACAAATAAAAACATTTAAGTAATTATCTAAATAATTGATGTTCGTATACCGAATTGTTCGATCGGTTTCCAAATTAGATACTTATACATTACACTTTTTAATCTAATTTTATAGAAACAAATTGATTAATGGATATAAAAAACCTTTCAAATTGGGACAAAAACATTTCATTTCATAAAATTATAAGTAAGTAACATATTTTTTTTTTGTTACTTACCACTTTAATCTTAATAGTTCGGTTTTTTTTTTTAATAAATGCTAAATAATTAAGCCAAGTTTTTTTAGTAAGTAGTTTCAGAAAATTGTAGCGAACGGTGTTAAAAAGTTTTATTTACGTGCATTTTAATATGTTATATGAAATATTAATAACACATTTCAATTCAATTTTCATATGTATATAATTCTTTTAACTACAGAAACTTATGTCTGTGTCGGACTGTGTTAAAAGCCTTAACTGTGAAAAAATGTAATTCTAATTTATTTCAAAATATTTTTTGGGCGCAAAATAATACGAAGCTATAAGTACTATAGTACATTTGGAAAATAAATTTAATCCTTTTTTTTAATTTTTAAGCTACTGTCTCTTAATCATTATAATTCATTATAATTCACACTTCAACTAGCACTACTACAATTTATACATACTAAGAATATTCTACTTTCAATTAAGTTGAAATAAATTAACAAAAAAAAAACTTGTTTTTCTTATTACTCTTTTAACTTTGTTGTACACACAATAAACATAATGGTGTTAATAATCCACTTGATCAAATGTAATTTATTAATCATCATTGTGGTACGTCATTATAGCATATTATTTACTGAAAAGCCATTATATTATACCAGCATAAGCATTTTGTGTACAATTCATATATATTTTAAAATGGGAGAAATATGTATAAAAAAAAAATATTTAAAATGCATGTGTTTAATTTCATTTAAGTATTTTTTTTTTTTATTAAAGTTGAATTAGTGGAAATAGTGTAAAATTTTCCCTTCAAAATTAATAAAATTTTCTACTTTTAATTTTAATTTTTTTTTTCAAATTAAATCAACAATAAAGAAATTTTGAGTTCACGGTATAGGTTAATCTAAAAAAAATTTAAAAGGGTTCAAGTTTCAATCTTAGTTAGTAGACGTGTACAAGATAAGTATATTGCTTACATCTATTAAAATTCAAAATAGTTATAATAAGTATATCAAAAATCTGACTTAAATACGTAAATTCGTCAGATAATCTACAGTTCGAATATTCTGTAAATTGTAAATTCAGAAATTCAGAATTTGAAACCTATAACAATTGGTTGAATCTACAAATAAAATTTCTTTTTTAGCTCGAAAACAATTACTAATCTCGCTTCTTTCAATGTATCTCGCAGAATCTTGTTAAAGGAGTAAAGAGCGCGTCTAAAAAATTGCGCGGATTATCTCAGTGGATAATTTCAATCATTGCCCATAAGTAATTAGTATTGAAATAATATAAGTAATTAAAACTTAATATCTGATTTTTCATCAGATAAAAAATAATTTTACTACACATAGGTTTCCAAAATTTCAAAACTGGTTCGTTAAGTATAGTTGATTGAATTAATCTCCAATATGAATAAGTAAAAGTCAGGTAATTAATATTTTTGCAACTTTATCAGCACTTTAAGTCACAAAGCATAACAACCTCGATAACAACTAATAAAAAATGGGTTTGAGAATTAAACACATTGTAACTCTGGTTTCGAACAGATTAAAACTTTTTTTTTTAATTTAGCAATGATTCTTAAGAAACAGAGCCCATGTAACAAAATTAATTTGGCTCAAGGCGAAAAACAATCTTATTTTACAAGTTGCTAACTTAGTATGTTATAGTTACATTTTGCCAAAAAAAATCAAATCGAATAACTAAACCGAACTAAGGCTACTTTAAGGAAGCGTAGTTAATATATATTTTTTTAACATTTTAGTCATTAATAATACATATACTTGACCATATAAAATTATAAAATCAACATTTTTATTCAAGAAAACAAATATGAGTCATTATTTTCATTATATTTTTATATCAACACTTTCAAAATTCAAATACATAACTATTTTTAAGAATGCAAACCGGTTAAGGAACTTCATAAACATTATAAGTATATTGTTTTTTTTTTTATTTCATTCGTGACATGATAATAATAAAAAATAAAATTCAACTACTGAAACCTAAAAGTGAAGATAGGGAAAATTTTATGTTTTCATTCATTGACACTTCTTTGAACGCAGGTTTGATGTCATTTTCTAATTAGAATGATTTTTAAATTTTATAAACCTTGACATATATATAATTTTTGTTCAATTTAAATATTTTAATTCATTTTATTTTATTTTTTGATAAAACATATATACATAGGTTCTTGGATTTCTAAACAGTTTATGTTCATTTTTATTATTATTTTTGTAAGTTTGAAAATTGAAATAAAATAATCGATAGCAAATTAAAAATTGTTAAAAAAAAATTAATAAAATTTTATTTAAACCTCCATTTTTTCTAATTGCAATATCATAACAAATAATATAATAATCCAATGATAGCAATGTATATACTTACTTACTTACGTTTTAAAAAAAAAATTAATTGCCTATTTTAAATTATTTTTTCATATGCAGTCTTAAAGTCAACTACTTATGCAGTATTTATGCAGTTTAGTTTTTTTCTCTACTCATTTCCAAAAAAGAAATTTTACATAAAAGTAACATGCTTATAGTTGGAAATGTAGGAAGTACAATATAAAAGTTTAAGAGCTAATTTAATTTTTATAAAATAAGCTTTAAAAAAATTCAAAAATGGTAGTAATTGGACTTTAATAATAAGAAATTAACGTAAAATTGCTTAACGATTGATATTACCTATTTTTAAGGAAAAAAAAATGCAAAAGACAAAATCATCGTAAAACATATTAAGTAGACAAAATTCAACAGTTTTAGTTTTTTTGTTTCACAACTTGAAAATAGGTTGCTTTTGAAAAAGTTTTGACACTAAATTATTGTTGAGGCTTTTTGTGTCAGTTATTTCTACCATGCAATACAAAAGAGTATATATATGTATATGTACTAACTTCTTTGATATGAATATTTTTAAATTAAGCAGACGCCTATACCTACTTATTAATTAGAAGCTACAAAATCAAAAGTAAAATTTCTTCTGCAAATCTTGGTTATCGTTAAAAAAAGAAACCTTTAACTATGTTAATGTCCGTCTGTAATATTTATCTAAGAATTATGTGAAAGAAAAATCAGAGAAAGTATAATTAAATACTTAAATGAAAACATTTTTCATTAATTTATGATCAAAAGCTATATATGAAGGAAGTACTTAAGTAAGCAAGAGTAATTAGTTTCAAAAAATTAAAAATTGTGCAAAAAATTAAAAATTAACAAAATGAGACAAACAATAATTAAAAAAAACAACCATCCCATAGGGTAGTAAGTAACTAGAGATTTCATATATTCTAATAATTTTTGTCTCATTTTATTATATCGGGTCGATTACTCTTATTTATACTTGCTTTAATGCTAATAATATAAAATTAGAAGCCTAATGAAGTATAATAAATTCATTCTCTAATAATTTGAAACATGAAAATGTATAATAAATACCTAACTACTTAATTTTCCTACTTACATCGAAAAAATGTTTACTGTTCATTAATAAAATTAAATTAATGAAAACCTTAGTAATATTGGCCCAATAACGAATTTATTATTTAAATTACAGATTATTAAAAATATTTCGCTGATGATTTGAAAAAAGAAAATTTTTTACCAAAAATAAAAGCGAAAAAAAGTATAATTTTTTTTACGTTTTTATTTGTTAAACTTTTATTAAAGAATTGTTAACGAGATTATTATCATTCTGGACTGGTAATTCTGCATAAACATAACTTTGTCTAAAAATGCAAAATACTTACTCATATTTAAAAAACGAATACCTACTATAATATTTCGAATATTAAAATATCCAGAATTTAACAAGAATCGGAAAAGCTTTGACAACTTTAAATTTCATCTTTTTTATTACAACTTTTAGATTCCTAAACACGGAAAAATCTGACATTAACGCTTTGGAAATTTTAGACATAACAAACTTTTCCCAATATTTTTACATAATATTGTTTTTCAATTATACTTTTTTCATATTTTATGTAAATTTTGTAATAATCAAGAATAAGTATAACAATCAGAAAAGTGATGATATCAACAATTTTTGTTCACGATCTAATCAAATTAAAAAAGATTAGGCAAAAAATAAAAAATAAATTTTTCCTTACTCACAAAATAATAATAATAACAATAACAGATACTATCTACTCTACAACACAATGAGATAATATCTTTCTGTTATGTTATTGTAAAATACTTTTAAAATGTTATTTATTTTTATTTAACTAACTAAGTATTTCAGTTTATAAATTTCTCTTCAGGTCGAATAATGGGTCACTAAGCCATTACAATTTTTTTTTAAATAACTATTTATATTTTTTGAATGAAGTTTGTCTGAAACAAACTTTTACATACTTATTCTAATAAGATTTATGTCTTGTTGCAAGGTTTTTTTCAAATTACCATTTAAAAAAAGTCCATAGCTGGCTTGTTCTAAATTTGTAGTAAGTACCGAATGCTTTTTTTCAATGTGGCCAACCTAAGTTTGATTGAAAACGTTATAGTGGATTATTTTTCTATTTCTTAAGAAAGTTGCAATTTCTTGCAGCCCTGTAAAGAATGGTGTCCAAAAGAAAACGAAACACAAAAAGAAACAAATTAACAGTTTTTAATCAGACTAGAATCGACGCTCAAAATGATAATACTAAAAGCATTTTAAATTACAGCAAAATCTAAAGCTTATGTAGCTTAATACTTGCTATATACTTAATAACTTTATCATTGTGTATAGAGAATTTTGATATTACATACCGAAATAACAATAATTACGTTTATCAATTGATTAAGAATACACATTAATCAACATTTTTTTTGCTCTTTTTTAAAAATACTTTCAAAATATTGATAATTATCAGTGTATTAACAGTATTTTATTTTGTTTTACTAACACCTTCAAATAAAAATACAAAAAAATGTTGTGTGAAATAGATAATATTTTTAGTTTGTTAAACATATGAGTAACTATTATTTAAGTAGAGAAAATACAAGAAATTTAGTTAGAATTAATAATTGCAATGAAAAATATGGATTATTTGTACATTCTTAAGCTAAACTATAAGAAGGTATATTTCAAATTAGTTTTAAACCTGGCCTTAAAAAAACTGGGTGTAAGTACCTACTTAGGTTAGGTTAGGTTAGGTTGTTGTGAGTTGGGAATTCCTGTATTCCCTCGCACTTAGGCCTGTTGGCCCGTTGTACACCCTACCCGATGGGCCTTTTATTCCCCATCGAGCCACCCTACTCCTTTCAAAAACCTAATTAAAATCCCTGCTTTGTATTTTTGCAGATCTTCATGGCTCTGTAGGAAATAATCTCCTAATATTCAAGCCCTCTTAGTTCGTATTGTAGGACACTGACCGAATACGTGACTAACCGTTTCCGGTTCCTCTCCGCATTCCCTGCAGGTTCATACGTCGACCCTTCCTATTCTAAACTCATGGTTTTTAAGGATGTGTCCTGTACATATGCCCGTGAAAAGTCGCAGGTTGGTTCTATTAAGACCTAGTACCTGTTTTGACTTATCCTTGTTTAGGTCCCCCGAAATCTTTTTGGTGGTTTTATTTCCCTCGACTTGTTGCCATATTGTCTTATGTTTTTCCCAACTCTTTCCGAGAAACCTCGAAAAGACTCTACTGTCTCCGAGGTCTCCCCATTTCCGAATCTAGCAAGATTGTCTGCTCTGTTGTTCCCTTCTACTCCCGAGTGACCTTTAACCCATTTAATGGTCACCCGGTTTTCTTGTTCTAGTTCCTCAAGGGCCCTCAGACAATCTTGAACTGTCTTAGATCTTACCTCTGTTTTGATAAGTGTACTTAGAGCAGTTTTACTGTCTGAGTATATATGTATCTCTCTATTTCTTATACTCATGTCCTTTAATAACCTAGCTGCTGTCTTTATCGCCAAGGTCTCTGTTTGTATGACCGAGGCAGTTTCATTAATGTCAGCAGCATATGCTATATTAAGTTCATGGTAGTAAACCCCCAGCCCACAGTGTCCCTCTCTTTTGGAACCATCCGTGTAAATTTCTAAGGTACCCTCTGGTATCTCTTGTCACGTTTGAGTCACTACTACTTTGAAATTATTATTCAGATTGAGTGACCCTACGATCTTATCCCAAACGACCTGTTCAGATAGCTCGTTTGAAATTCTTTCAGAAAATTCACCCACTTTTTCGTGTGGTGTGAGGTTTTCTCCTTCTATCCAATGTCCCGTAATGCGTAGCCGTGCTATTGTATTTATAGCTGCTACTTGTACATGTAGTGACAGTGATTTTAGATTCAAGATAGTTTCCATAGATCTAGTCGCAGTAGATCTCGCTGCTCCGGTTATCCCCAGACAGGCCGATCTCTGTATCTGATCCAGGAGTTTCACAATCTTTTTCTTCTTTGTCACTGGCCACCATACGAGTGCTCCATATACGACCATTGGTCTTATAACACAGGTATAGATCCAGTGTACTATTTTCGGTGAAAGTCCCCAAGTCCTTCCGATGGTGGTTCTACAGGCCTAGTAGGTTCTCAGTGCTTTCCCTTTTTTCTCCGAGATTTATTTATTTTTTATTTTTTATTTATTTATTTATTCATTAAGTAGCTAACAGTTATAAAAACTAATTACAAGCTACATGTAATTTACATAAAGTTAATTATTATATAAGTAAGCTAAAGAAATAATTCAAATGGATAGCAATGATTTAAAAAAAATAAAATAAAATAAAAAACAATATATTAACAAAACTAATGTAAATTAAAACTAAAAAAAGAAACTAAAACCTAAACCTAAGCTATGAAATTCAAAAAAAGAAAAGGTGATTCGTTGGATTTTTGATCACACATGAACGGGGAGTTGAGAAACGGTGCGAATAATTACTCTTCTAAGTTTAAACATATTTTGATCAAAAACATCAATGGAATTAAAAAATTCGTTATGGTTCGATTGAATTCTTACGAGTGGGCTTTTAGATAATAAATTTGTCCTCTGTTGTGGAATGGAAAAAGTTAAATTTAGTCTAGTAGGCCTAGAAGGAGTGTAAAAATTAAGGTTTTGGCGAAGTACAGGGACAGAAATGGAATAAGACACAATTTTAATTAGAAAAAATTCATCTAGAAGAAGTCTTCTTTGGGAAAGTGACCTCATGTTTAGAGTATGAAGTCTGGCGCTGTACCCGTCGTCCACCAAACCAAATTTGAAAAATAAGTACCTAGTAAATTTTCTTTGAATGCGTTCGATTTTACTTCTATATACTTCATATTGTGGGTTCCAGATTACTGAACCATATTCTAGGATACTACGAATTAAGGAGTTATATAAGCAAATAAAAGTAGATTCAGATTTAAATCTTTTTCCAATACGGAAGAGAAAGCCTAAAAGACGGCTGGCTTTACTAAAGATATGACAAATGTGAGAATTAAATATAAATTTAGAATCAAAAATAATCTCAAGGTCCTTTTGTTCATCCACTCTTTTCAGAATATGAGATTGAAGGCAATAGTCAAAAATTATAGGAGATCTTTTTCTACTTATGCTAAGAACGGTACATTTACTGATATTTAATGGTAATCCAAACTCACAGCACCAGGCAATAAGCCATTCAATATCTTTTTGTAACAGAGTACAGTCACGAATATTTTCTATCTTACGGAATATTTTAAGATCATCGGCAAATTGTAGAGAAGGTGAGGAAAAGTTGTTGCAAAGATTATTAACAAAAATGGAAAATATAATAGGTCCAAGAATAGATCCTTGAGGAACTCCAGAAGAAAGAAAAATAGATGAGGATATACTTCCATTAAGGACCACTGAAGAACGTCTATCGGTTAAGTAGGAATGAAACCATGAAATTAACTCTACATCGATTCCCAAAGTAGACACAGATATGCTCATTAAAGGTGAGCTTTTTATCAAGCTTTTTATCCCAAGGTATCTCACCTTGTTTTTCATTTCTAGACTTGCGCCTATGATATTAGGTACCGCAAGTCCCTCAATTTTTCTTTTCCAAACTTGCTAGGGTTGAGTTTGAGACCACATTGATTTGCCCAGCTGTCTATTAAGTGAACAGCTAGTTGCATCTTACTGTTTATGTCGTTTCCCTTCTCTCCTGCTACTATAATCGATATATCATCGGCATAGCAGCAGTTATCGATATTATTTTCCTGTAGCTTTATAAGCAGCGGGTCAACCGCCATCAGCCACAGCAATAGAGATATGACGCCACCTTGTGGGGTGCCCCTCCCTACTAATATTTTCTCTTCAAATCCCCCGAAACTGGCATGGATCTCCCTCTCTTTTGGGAGAGATTTAATCCAGTTTATTAGGATTCGGTCTGTGCCCATAGTAGCTAAACTTCCTAGTATGAAGTTGCAATCTATGTTATTGACGGCGCCCTCTATGTCTATAAAACACCCTAGCGCCCTCTCTTTTCTTTCTAAGGTCGCTTCTATGGAGTGCACCACTTGGTGTAGCGCTGTATCCACCGACCTTCTTTTAATATACGCGTGTTGGCTTTGAGCCAGTACGCGATCATCTATTTCCTGTCGTAATTGATAATCCACCAACCTCTCCATACTATTAAGCATAAAGGTTTGGGAATGAAAGTTACTTTTGATTCCCTCCACGTTACTGGAATGTAGGCTAAGGTAAGACTTGACTTGAAAATCTTATATAGCATTTTCCCCAAAATACAGAATCCCTCCTGCAGCAGACATGGGTATATTCCGTCCTTTCCCGGTGATTTAAACCGTTCAAAAGACGAAATTGCCCAATCCACTTTAGACTCTGTAAACATTTGGTTAATCAAGGTATGACTTAAATTCTCTTTTAGATCTCTAACGTTATTGACGCTGATTTGTCCAGCGGGGAAATTATCTTCTAAGAGTAATCTCAGAGAAACCCCCTTATTCGCGGTCATATTGCCGTGCTCATCTTCTAGTAGTTCTGGTTGGAAGTATGTTTTCGACAAGACCCTTTTTAGTCTTGCCACTTCCCCAGTTCTTTCTATCTCACTCGTAAATTTCCTCTCACTCGTAAATTTCTTTAGCCTTCTGGATTTCTACTTTATATTTCCGGAGGGCAGCCTTATAATCGTCCCAGAACTGATCTAGTAGATTATTTTTGGCTCTATTAAACAGCCTCCTAGTTTCTCTCCTAAGTGCTAGGAGCTCCTTACTCATCAATTTCGGATAGTATTTATCCTTCTTTCTAGAGATTGGGCACGCGCCCTCGTACCTACTTACTTACTTCATTATTAGAGATAGGATTTTACAATAAATTAACACAATTATATATCTGTTGCCACATGACATAATCGCCTAAGTCGATTTTACTACTTTTGAGGGGAGCAGTTTAAAGTTTAAAATCCTTTCCTGAAATCGAATAATTAAGATAAATGGAACCTAATTTGAGAAGATTATAGAACTTTAAAACCATTTTAAGTTTTTAAAAGCCAAATATGAGGCGTAGAATTATATGACCAACACTTGAAAATAATAAAATCATAACCGCCTAACTCGACTTAAGCGGTTATGTCATGTGGCCACAGATATATAAGTACTTATGTATTTATGTAAGTCCATTTAGCTTTAAGGGATTTTTTATTTATTTTTTTATATATATGTAGTTACTAAGTTGAAATAAAAATTATTAAAAGAAATCAAAAAAGTTTTTGATTTAAAAAATAAATAAAAAAATAATAATTTATTCTGATATTTTATGATAATTTTGAAAAATCTGTCTGGCTGTACAATTTTTTTTTTTTATTTATGTTATATCGCAGTATTATACATAATATACATATTTTAATTTTATGCTAATATTTACACCCAAACAAAAACAAAATCAAGTGAAAATAAATAAATATTAATATCTAGTTTTTTTATGCTGTGCGCATATTTAATTTTGCAATAAAAAATTTGAAAGTTACCCTGTATATACACAACAACTGCTGCTGGTGTAAAAAAAATGTAAATTAATTAATTTGATAAAGTTGAAAACAAAAAAAAATATTAAAATTATATAAGTATTTAAATGTATTTAGTTTTGAGTAATCGAATTAATTCTTTTAATAATTTTCTTAAAAATATTAATTAAAGTTGGAGAAAATATGAAAAAACGTAACATTTTTTAATTTATAAGAGTGTAGTCTTGTCATTTATCTTAGATTCTATTATTACAGATCGATTCTGGCATTGTAGCAGAAATCTTAAAGTGTGAAATGTCGCCCTAAATACAAAAAGTTTTGGTTTTTTATGAGAGTCCACCAAATTACTCAATATAAATTTTGTTATCAAACTTCAAGGATGTAGTTGAATCTTGAATGAGTTATATATTATAAGTGTTTAATTGAAAACAAAAATAGATTTTTAATAACCCATGCACCAAATGTTTTATTTATAAATATTTAATTTAAATTTAATAAAAAAATAGTAAATGGGCCCCATAATTGTTTTTTTTTGGCCGCACATTGCAAGGGTCTGTGATAGATTCTAAGAAGTGATTAAGTGTTATTATAAGTATTAAATTTCGATTAGGTATTTTTCCTTTCAGTGCTAAAGTATAGAACTTATGCTAAATTCGAATGCAAAATGTTTTTTTTTGAAATAAAATAATTTTAAAAGATTTTTATAAAAAAAATTTAATTAAACTAAAAGCTAAAAAATTTGAGTAGGCGTCACACTAAATGTGCGTGAAATACGATAAAACAATTTAAAATAAGTAATTTAGAAAGTAAATAAATTACAAATTATTTCTAACCACTAACAATTGGTGGCTTTATATTAATAATAAAACCACTGACTATGGATAGTTCATTTATATAAGTGATGCATAAAAATAGTAAAAAAAAAAAATAAATAAATAAAACCATGATGAGATAACTAAAGAAAATATATTATTTTATTTAAAATCGTATTTAACCCATTATTGAAGACTGCTCTTAGAGTTTGTCATATAATTTTCTTAAAATTCTATAGAAATATATATAGAAACTTAAAAAGTTACAAAATAATCAAGTCCTAAAAAATTTAAAACTAAATACTTATACTTATTTGAAGTTTTCCCTTGAATTAGTATAACTCGAATTGGAAATATAACCACGTTGGCTATAAGATTTGGTAGGTACTTCATATAAAACTTTTCTTTTATTTTTTATTTTTAGCAACAAAAACTGATTCAAAGAGATCAAATTTTCTTTTCGAAAAAGAAGTTTTTAAAAATTTTTCTCTTCAATAGAAGAAAATAAAGATAAAAAGATATCTACTAGTGCTTCTCAAACTTTTTTATTTTGTGGCCCTCTAAATTTGGAATTAAAATTGTAGTGCTCCCAAAAAAGGTACTATTTTTAAAAAAATATTAAGTTTTAAAAAAAAAATGATCCGAAGATTCATTTCAAAATTATTGCTCTAAAGCGCTCTAAAGCTATAGTTAAAAAAGCATGTTGTTTGTACATAAGTAGTTAATTTTGTATCACACTAGGTATACACTAGGTATACTAATCACACTAGGTATACTAATCAATATGAACATGAATATATTTTAATGTCTATGCAAAATTGTTCTTATCAGTGAATAGATATCTATAATTCCAATGCACATTTATTTTTTGAGAAATTGTTCACAGTCCCTTTTAAAGAACTTCAGCCGCACCCCTAGTTGAGAAATACTGTAAAACTACTAACATCGAGGTTATTAAGTATATAATAATTATATTAGCTATATATAAATATAATTAAAGCAATTTTTATTACCTCTCACTATCTTAAATGGGTTAAAAAACTATTTAACTACAAAGCGTTGGTGTTTCTTTTTTCCTAATGAAAATATATTGAAAAAAGAATTTATTATTAAATTAAATACATTTATAGTAGGTATATATATCAGTGATACCAAACTATGGCCCGCAAGTCACACGCTATCCAATTCATGATTTTTAACGACATTGTGCGGAAATTTACTAAAAAAAATCATAATAGACATGTAAAATTGTTAAAAGAATAAAAAAACTTTTAATTATGTTTTTATTGACTTTTTCAAACTTTTTAATAAATTTATAAGAGGGGTGAGTACTCTACTCAGTTTTCTTTTCCTAATATTTTTTATTTTCCTGTTCTAAGTCATATTTTGCCAACTCCCATTTTTAAGACGTTTGAAAACAGAACCCCTGGATCAAATTTAAAAAAATATTTTTAAAAAAGTCAAATTTAACAAAGAAAGCAGCAAATTTTGCATTGAATACGTATTGTGAACATAGTTAAATAAAATTAAAATCGTAAAATACGTAGTACTTATACTTGCACTCATAACTCATGCAATAAAAAAATTCATATAAGCATATAAGCACAAGAAAAAAATGTTTAACATCCCTGAGTGAGTAGTTGCTATTAATGCTTATAAAAAAAACAAATTAATTTGAATACCATAATAGACTGTAGAAGTGTCAAAAGAGAATATAAGTAAGTTGTAAGTAGGTACAGAAAAAAATGAAATATGTACGTTATTGGGAAATACGTAGTAAACAAGGTTCACATCGCATTATATTAACCGAGATATTAACCATTAGAGTTACGTCGTAGGAAATAAATCGTGAAATATCAGAGACCATAAACGAAACTAATTTTTTCTTCAAATACTTACTTAAGTATCTTTATTTATTCCAATAATACTTTAATCACAAAACATAATTTTTACTTTTTAGTAAAAAAAAAAAGTATAATTTAGTAATGTAAGTAAACTTAAGTAGTTTAATAAAATAAAAACATACGTTCTCCACTAAGTCTACTGCCATAATTGAGAAAACAAACGCAATAAGCAAGGTTCTTCTAAATGTAACCAACCATGATATAATATATCAATTCTAATAGTAGATTACAACACATGTTAAGAAAATTTGTTATTACAATGAGTTGTGTATACACAAAAACACATTGACACGAGTCAATACTTATATCACGAGACCAGGATATAATATTGACAAGTGCCTATGTGTTTTTGTGTATATACACAACGAGCTTTATAACAATAGTAGATTACAACACATATTAAGAAAATTTGTTATTGCAACGAGTTGTGTATATACACAAAAACACATGCACACGACAATGTTCCCTCTAATTTTTTTAAAAGCTGAGCAAAAATGAACTTGATTGCGCGCATTATTTTTAATTTAATCTTATTGCGCCCAAAATGTTAAAAAAATTAGTCACAAAAATTTAATTTTTTTATTATAATAAAAATAATAGAAACAAAAATAGGTACGAAAATGTACCAAAATTTATATTATAAAAACAAATATAAAATTCAAATGTTACTTTGTAGTTATAAATAATAATATCAAGTATAAAATAATAAAAACAAAAGCAATATCTTAAATTAAATTTAAATATTCACGACGATTTATCTGGTTTTTCCAATATAAATAAATTTCATTTAAAACGATATTAGTTCCATCTAAAATATTCGATTTAATTCGCCTGAATAAAATTGAGAAAGAAAATCGTACCTATAGTAGAACGAAACGATTTTCCAGCAAAAAATTTAAGACTTATTAATGAAAATTTAAAATTTTATTTGTGCAGTTTCAAATTTTTTAACAAAATAACTTTATTATTGCGTTAAATTTTGTCTACGCGCAAAATAAATGATCTGCGCGCAAGTTAAAAAAGGGTGCGCTAGCGCGCAGCTTAGAGGGAACATTGCACACGAGTCATACTTATATCATGAGACTGAAGGTCGAGTGATATAATATTGACGAGTGTACATGTGTTTTTGTGTATATACACATGTATATACACAACGAGCTGTATAACAAAATTTATTAATATGTTTTGTATACTGCTTTAATGTGCATGTGAGAGGGAGTTGAAAACAATACATTTACAAAAAAGTTCAAAATGAAGCAACGAAATAAAATTTAATTAATACGGAAGTAAATTTATTTCTCGAAATGATTTCAAACCGGATGATTTAAGATCAGCTAATTCCTAAAATAATAAAAAAAAAAATTGTAATTTTTCCAAAAAAAAAATTATTCGATTTTTTTTTTGCAAAAAAAAAATTAAATTTTATTTAATTTTATTTTTAATTATTAAAAAAAATAATAATTTTATAATTTTTTTTTTATAATTAAAAATAAAATCAAATAATTAAAATTATAATAATTATAATTTATATTTACAATAAATAATCTCCTTGTTGCTGCAATTTTCCACGTTTGTTGATAAAAGAAAAAAAAAATTCTTACTTGACATTTGACAATTGACAGCAAACTTTATAATGCCAGACCAAAATACTTTCAGGGTTACCATTGTTCTATTTTTATTCATTTTATTTTTTTTGAATAAAATAAGTGCAATTTTTGATATGTGGTTTAAATTTTTGTACTAAAATCCAACCACACTCGCTTAAAAATTTAGTAGTAGAGGTTCGAAGATCCTTTAAAAATAGTAGATTGAAACACATGTTAAGAAAATTCATCGATTGATCGACTGGCCGCTTTTTAGAAAAAAAAATAGCCGCGTATTTTTTTATTGGTTCTTTTTTTTTTTTTTTGTTTGCTCAAAGGGAAAATATAGATTAGCTCAGAGGGCAAATATAGATTTTTAGCATTATAAACTAAACTTTATTTGACATTGATATGATGCATATGAGAGGTATACATTTGCAATTTTTTTTTTTTTTTTGGGATTTGTCTGTATTGAAATATTGTGAATGTGAGTGATATTATTTTTGTTTATAGTATTACGGAGTTCAAAATGAAGTAAGTAAATACAATATAGGGAAATGTAAATACAATTTATATTATAGGGAAATGTAAATAAAATTTAGTTAAGTGAATAATTGCATGTGTATTGATATTGATGCATGTAATGGACCATTTACCGAGCTAAATTTGCGATTGTAAATACAACTTACCGAACACATGCACATTAAATTTTATTAACATGTTTTGTATACTGTTTTAATGTGCATGTCAGAGGTAGTTGCAATCAATACATTTGCAATGCAAAAAATAAAATTTACTTAATACGGAGAATGTAAAAAAAATTTACTTAATTAAATAATTACATGTGTAATGACGCATGTAATATACCATTTACCGAGCTAAATTTGCGATTGTAAATACAACTTACCGATCACATGCACATTAAAATTTTTATATGGCTTATTAATACTTTTTTTATTAATTACCAATTATACATATTCCCTTAATAGCCGGTAATATAAAAAATATTTTAAATAAAATTCAATCTTGAATTCAATTAAAATAATAAATTGAGTTATCATTTCCAATTAATTTTTCTAAAAATTAATTGTTAATTGTTATCTAAAAATTAACCACTCAGAATGGGCTGAAACTTGGAGGGGGGTGTAGAGGCGGTGCCCAAATTCCCAAAGTTCTTGGGGCAAAGGCCCCGTTTCGGAGAAAGGGCCCCCAAAGTTTTCATACATTTTGTATGGGCAATTTTTTTTTTTGCTCGATTTGCCCTATTTTTTTGTAGAGAGTATAGAGAGTGTCCCTCTCATTCTGTGATACCCCCTATCCTTTTCCAAAAAATAGGGCCACTCGGGGAAAAAAAAATTTCCCATACAAAATGTATGAAGACTGTGGGGGCCCTATCTCCGAAATTGGGTCTTTGCCCCAAGAACTGATTTCAGTTTTGGGAGTTTGGGCACCGCCTCTACCCCCCTCTAAGTTTCAGCCAATTCTGAGTGATTCAAGGAAACTGTAGTATCGCCAAAAACAGTTTTGTTATTTTAAGCTGCAAACGATTTTTAAGTAAGTATTTTAACATATATTTTTATGTGTGAAAATTAAATACCAGTATAGCTGATATACCAAATATTATTCAAATATATATATTGAAATTTTACTCATATTTCGTCCTTCAAGAACATAAGTAATTTAAATACTTACCGGCTTCTTGATAATGCCTTTGGCTAGTATTTATAAATAATAAAGAAAGAAAAAATATGCGCTAAATGAATTTATAAAAATAAAATTATCTGTGCATGAGATAACTAAAGTGTTTACATTTTTTATAACCTTAACCGAAGATTTATTTTTTTATAATCTTTCGAGGTTAGTTAATAGTAATTTCTTATGTACATTGTGCGTTTAAATTCTTAATAGTTTTTATATAAACCAAACTCCTAAGATAACATTCATCTCGAAAAGAACGTTTTTTCGTTTATTATGTGGAATTACGATTTTCCACAGTTCGGCGGAAAATTTTCACGGTGTTAAAAGAAATAGAAGGTGGAAAGCTTCAGCGCGTTAATAGCGCAAGATTCTTAAGCCGTTTTTTTTAGAATTTTTTCACGTTTCTGATTTCCGATTTTCTGGAAATCCGTAGATGTTTGAAATAAACAAAAAGTGGAAAAATTTAGCGCGAAAATAGCACAAAATTCTTGTAGTTTTTTTTTAATTGTCGCGTTTTTTCTCGATTTCACGGCTTCTTTTTCATTTTTGAAGTAGCGCGATTTAATCTTTCGAAAGTGCGAAAAAGTGGTAAGTCATTTTCCCGAGAACCGACTAGCTTACTTGTGTATGACCTGGAATTTTTTCCTACATACTTATACATAAGTACTTTACGTCTAAACAACATTATTCTTGAATTTGGATAGTACAAATATTCACAACTTCTACGAATAATTATTGAAAAAAGAACATAAAACATAACCTTTTTTGGTTTATAAAAACAAGTATGTACTTTTATTAACTGAATGTATATACATTCAACTACCAGAAACAAACGTTTTACTAAATCAAAAATGTAAAATTCTTATACCTAGATAAGAAGATTCTTTTCGAAATTGAGACTAAAACATAAAATATAAAAATACACCATGATTGTCAAGTGCAAATGGTATTGTTTTAGTTTTTGAAATCCCCAAGAAATATAATGTAAGATATAATACCTAAGTAAGTATTAAGTATATATACATAATTTTTTTTTAATAAAAAATTCTATATCGCATCGGATGGATTTCGCACAAGTTTTTTTCATATTTTTTCGTGTGTTGCTTGAATGATTTTGATGACAAATGGGATTATTCTATTTATAATGTACTTTTAATATTCATATACGTACATTGTATGTGGTATACTCACTCCTTCTTACCCTTCTTATAAATTCTTTAAAAAAATAACTATATATTTTTTTTGTTTTTCTTAAGTAAGTAAGCACATACGAATTTTACTTGTTTTTAGTTTTTCACGCATAAAACAATGCGATCAAAAAAAAATTGAATGTCATATCTTCTGCTGAAAATAAAAAGGTACAAAAAAAGAAAAACAATTTTCCTTGCCATCATCATCTTTATCATACATTCAAGTATATTTTATAAAACATTATTATATATGTATATACATAGATAATACTATGCAAAACTATATACCTACTTAGTTATAATTTTTTGCGTGCTAAATAGACATTTTTTTTGTTTGGAAAGAAAATTCTTTTGGCTAGACAATTGTGGAAATTTTATACTTATTTTATACAAACATACTTACTTACAAGACAAGAGAATACAAAATGTATATATGTATATACATGGATATTATTTATGCAATAAATATATAATGTACATTATTTATGTGTATGAATAACTATGTATCGCTATGTATATATTTTATTTATTAAGTATATGAAAATGAAGCTACATAATTATTATAATTTAAAGAATATTTGATAATAACATAATAGTTCTTTATTCTTATGAATTCCTAGGATGCTATTAAAGATAATTAACATACTTACTACATATTTAATTTAGTACTTACTTAGGTATATGTAAGTAGGGTTATTATTTCAGTGGTTTATTTATTAAAAATACATAAAATTAATACTTATTCACAAACTTACTACAACCTACAAATATAAAATTGTAGTAAAACCTAAGCATTTTATGTAAATTTTATTCCCTACACTTATGTGCTAAAAGCAAATAACTAGTATAAATTATATTCGTGGAATATTCGTTCCAGGGCTGAACATATGTACATAATAACATAATACATAATATATACCACATTTTTATAAACTCTCTTTTGTCTTTTATTTTTTATGAAAAAAGTAGTTAGTCGAAATAACATTTGCAAAATAAATGAATTGATTCATTTTATTTTAAGTTACCTACACAAAAGAACTTAAGGGTTAAAGCAGGCTAAATGTTCAAAGTATATTTTAGACCTTAATGTTTTTAATAATATTGGATATAGATTTGATACAGGCTTTTTAAGAAACACTGGCGAATGTCACCTTTTTCCCTTACTTAGGTATATTTTGTTTTAAAGTTGAGTAGAAATCTAACACTTATTAAGTATTAATTTTAGATCAATCTAGAAGCTCTTCCCTACCTACTTAGAAATAATTTCACTCAAAAAATACCCGGTATTCATACCTAGCAATTTAAATAACAATAAACAGTCTGTAGTCATATGATGTATGTACTCTTAAATCTGTTACTTATTAATGCCAATCTGTAAAGTAACATTCTTGTCATTTATTCACATACAATGTTATTATGACATTAAATACTTAATTTCTTTGTTTGAAACTTAATGAGAATTATTAAAAATAATAAAAATAAAATTATAATAAGTAAGTATATGTATAGGATATAATTTCTTATTAACCGGCTTTTCTATTTTTAAACATAAGTAGATATGCAATTGTACACATACAAATTTATTATATTCCTAAGTAGTGCAATTATATAAATTAAGTAAGTAAATACATATTTATTGTTTCACGTTTATTATCAGCCCGTAAACACTCGTCAAAAGTATATAATGAAAAAAAAAAAAAGTTTAAATAAGAAATGCGATAAGATAGCAAATACTTAGTCCATACTTATGTACATATGCATTATCTGAATATTGATATAATTTTATAATATTGAAGTTCAGAAAATTTCTTGCAAAATATTTATTTTTGCGTTGATATCTATAAAACGAAGACGAATGAGTAAAATTTCAAATATCTTTAATAGAATTAATTTTAATTTAAATAAAACGAAGACGAATATAAGTAAAATTTCAAATATCTTTTAATAGAATTAATTTTAATTTATTATCACTATTTATATTAACATAAAAAACTATTCTCGTTCCTTGCAATAAAATAAAAAAATTGCTTGACATGGAAAAATATTTTTATCTAAATACCTCGCTAAATACCTAGATACTTACTTAATAGAATTATTATCGAGAAAAAATCCAGCACTAGGTTGGAATCGAACCCACGACCGAACACACTGTAGGATAATGACAATATCACTACACCATGACGGCTAGCGACTCCAGTTTTGTTTGCAATGAGTAGGGTTGTCAGTTGTACTTATTTGGGGAGTACAGTACTTATTTTCCGTTGCCGATTTTCTAATATACTTATTTTCAGTAAGTAGTAAATACGTACAAAAATGTGCTTATTTCAGCTTAGCTAGAAGCAAATCCCAAAAATATAATCGATTATAATGCTGTAGTTTTAAGTATTTTTTTGTACTACATATTCTATTTTGTTTTTGTTTTTGATAACTAAGGAGTAATGTTTCTTTTTATGTTTTTTCTGTTTCTATTAATTAATATATAAAAAAAAAGTTAAAAAAAAAACAAAAATATTTTTTTTTTTACAAACAGCTATATATAAGTTTTTTAATATAAAAATGTATGTACTTATTTTTAGAAAAATTGATCTGGCAAGCCTAGCAATGAGTTACCCAAAAAAACTAAATATCAAATTTTCAAGTAAAAGTGAATCGAATAGTTTTTTAAATTTTAATATTTTTTTTTAGAATTTAATTTTTATTTTTCATAAATTTTATTTTATTTGTATGAATAAAATACTAAGTTGACTTTTTTTTTCATTGTAAAAAAAAA
Source organism: Hybos culiciformis (assembly GCA_964007475.1). NCBI lineage: Eukaryota > Metazoa > Arthropoda > Insecta > Diptera > Hybotidae > Hybos > Hybos culiciformis. The sequence goes on from OZ023274.1 coordinate 22,043,024, forward strand.
AAGTATGTTTACTGAAAACTTAAGAAATAAAAAAAAATTTGTTGTTCTGACAACAAAAATCCTCGCGGCCTTATTTCATTTTGAAAAATCAAATAAGACCGCGACAAAAAAAATTATCGGATTTCTTATAAATGAAATAAGTCCGTGTAATCTTGTGAGGTAAGCACACAGGGTAGGGGGAAGCAAAACTGTGTATTCGAAAATAAAATTAGGCAAATGGTTAAGAAAAAATGTTTTCCATTATAAAAAACTAAGATCAGATCAAAAAAAACAAATTAAAAATATAAAATATTAATGTTTTTTTATACAGAGTCAACAAAGTAATTTCAAAACGATTTTATGTTATACAATTAGAAAATTAATATTAATTTTTTGAAATATTTCTAATAACGCATTCGCATTAGTGGAATAGGGCGCAGTGAAATAAGACCGCGTGAAATAAGGGCGCGATAGGTTTTTTGTTGCGGTCTTATTACATTTTGAAAAATTAAATAAGATCTCAAAAAAATCCTCGCGGCCTTATATCATTTTGAAAAAACGCCGAATATCAAACTGACCAACCACCCGCCCGCCGCCCTGCTGCCCCATCCCCTGTGTGCTTGCCTCACAAGATTTTTTTACCGAGGTCTTACTTCATTTAGAAACATGAAATACTCGCGGCCTTATTTCATTCATAAAAATGAAATTAGCCCTCCGATAAAATTTTTTTTTTTTTTCGCGAGTATTTTTGTTGCGGTCTTATTTCATTTTTCAAAATGAAATAAGGCCGCGAAGATTTTTGTTGCGGTCTAATTTCATTTTTCAAAATGAAATAAGACTGCAACAAAAAATCGTCGCGGCCTTATTCACGGGGACTTATTTCACGGAGCCTTATTTCACGCCGCCTTATTTCACGAGGCCTTATTTCCATCCACCATGGAATAGTAATAGAATAAGTGCAGTTCTGCAATAGTTCACGAAAGTTGCCATATACAAATTGATTACGGAAATATGTTATTCCATTTTTTTACTACACTTAAGTTAAGGTGACTAGATTTCTATTGGGTCAAGGTGGTACAGCGGGTGTTAAGATTGTGAACATTATATACTTATTTAAAATTTTTATAATGCATATACTTATATTTTAAATAAAAAAAAAAAAAGTTAAAAACGAGTTTTCCAAAAAACTGAGGCCAGGCCGCATGGAAAAGTAGAAAATACCTTTTTCTTCACACACACAGGTGGACTCAGATTTTTTGATTGGGACGTAAGTGATTTGATTCATGAAGAGAAAGAATATTCAAGAGAAATGTCCTAATCAAAAAATCTGAGTCCACCTCTGTGTGTGAAGAAAAAGTTATTTTCTACTTTTTCATGCGGCCTGGCCTCAGTTTTTTGGAAAACTTTTACGTTAACTAAATTGTTATTATGTGCTGCATGGATGTTTGAAAACAATTTTATGACTAATCATATCGATGAAAATTTTTCCGATGATTTTTCCGCTTTTTCGGGTTTTCCATGGAGTTTTCTGCAAAAGCAACTTTATGCAACTCATTTCGCTCTACAACTTTGTCTCAGGTTGCAAAATGCTCAAACGCTTCCTTGGTTGGAAAAACTCCGGAAAAGCGTTTTACATGAATTTTGTTCGATTTTTTCTGCAAGTTTTCACCATTGTCGGAGAGAAAGTAATGATGCCAGTTGATAGGGAACTTGATCCTGCATAATTTAGAAAACTTTTTCCCGATTTTCCGGGTTTTCCATGGAAATTTCCGCTTCAAATTTTGATAGCTTCAATTGTCACGCGACATGAACCTGTGTGCCAAATTTCAGCTCGCTGTGATGACGAAAAGTGGGTCTACGAGAGTGTCGAAAATAGTAAAGAAATATATAAACAGACAAATTACGTTACAAGTTAATAAGAATTGTGTCCTGAAAAAAAATAATTATTTTAAATAAAATATGTCATATCTTCCAGATGCTATACGATAGAAAATGTTCCATCACATTTTCCGCATTTAATTTTTGTTGTTTCTTCATAATTTTTTGATTTTCTTAAATATGGAAATTTTTTTCCTAATCCTGCACTAAACGCACATTTTCTTCTCTTCGGCGCGGACGACATTGACATTTTATTTATAATTAATTTTGATTACTTAACTCATTTGTTGTAAAAAATCAACACAGTTTTTAGTTTAAATTCACAACAGAATAACACACTTCGCAAAAGAACCATTTCGCAAAACGGATAGTTAACAAAGTCTGCTTTGGCCTAATGAGACAGTTAGCAGCTTTTCAGTTAGCATAAGCCGGCATAAGCACATTTCGCAACTACTACTTTTAGCAAAATATACATTTCGCAACTATCCTTTTTGGCGTAATTCACATTTCGCTAGCGCGTATTATTAACATTTACGAGATGATAAACTTACTTTTGCCCAATCATGTGTTTTATGTATTAGGTATACATTATGACATTTTGTACTTTAGCCGTAACATATATAAGTAAATTATATAATATAAAAAAATTTGTTAAACCTATAGTTTTGCGAAGTGTCTCAATTAATATAATGTTGTGAATTGGTATTTTGAGAAATATCTTTTTCGCATTAGGCCAAATGGAAATTTGTTAGAGTTTTGTTTTGCGAAATAGATATTTGCGAAACATAAAAATTTGATAACTAGCATTCGGCCAAATGGACTTTTGCAATATGTGATTTGCAGAGGCCCGCTCCCAGAAATTTTGTACGGCACAATCCAAAACTACGCTAGTTTTAGCTTAAACTTGATAAAATATTAATGTTGTCTGACTAAACAATGTACCTACATATAGTCTAAGAGCTCGCAACGTTTTTGGCACGTGATTTTAGCAAGGCTCATTTTTTAAAATATTGTTAAATGCTACGGTGCAGTACCCATAAGGGTAGTCTGGCTGTCAGATGACGTTGCGTTTACCCGTGGGAGCAGATCCAGGTAGGTCAAAGAAAAAATGATTTCTAGTTATGTCACTTGTTTGTGCTTATTATATGAAATGTTAATGCATCATTGCCAGACGGCTTCGGAGTTGTTAAGACCGTGCCAGACCTTGATTTATAACAAAAAAAAACTTCAATTTCACGTCATTTTAGCAAGGCTGAAATTTTTATATGTTATAGATTGGATCTTATATATACTACATCCAATTTGCCAGACGGAAATACCGTTGCTAAATGGATGCCAGACCTATGTCATTTAAAAGTAATTTGTTTTTTTCATGTAATTTTGCATTTTTTTTACCTACTTGGTTCTGCTCCCACGGGTAAACGCAACGTCGTCTGACAGCCAGACTACCTTTATGCGTCCTGCACCGTAGTATGGAACATTATATTAAAAAATGAGCCTTGCTAAAATCACGTGAATTCTTACGTTGCGAGCTCTTGGACTAATAATATAATTACGTATATTGTTATTGACTAAACATATTATTAGTTCTCGTCGCGTCGACCCACTCTAAAATAATATAAACAAAAGCAACTTAATTATTTGACATTTTATTTTTAATTTTAATAACTTTATTTTAACAATAATATTCTCTATTTCAATTTATATGTTCATTCTATCTTTCTCTTTAATTTTTTTTTCTTGCACAATGTTTTTTTTTTCATAAAATGTTTTCTTCCCTTTTTTTTTGTTAAAAAAGACAACACAAATGAGGAGAAATATTTGGGGGTAAAAAAAAATTGAATTTAAAAGAAATAGATTTTTTTTGACATTTCGATTTTGTTGTGTTGAAGATTTTTCCTTTTCACACCATCACCAATTATTATGGGGAGCAAATGAATGCAAAAATTAAAAAAAAAAAAAGAGATGATTGTTGACAAAAAAAAAAAATTATTAACCTACCAAATTGGAAAAATACAAATATTTTTTCTACCTAGAACCTAGATAGGTATACCTACCTAGGTATTAGGAATTATAGACACAATTTATTATGAATGATTAATAAATAATTTTATTTTACCTTAAATTATTTTTATTTTTACTTTTATGTCAAATTCAATTAAAAGAAAAAATGTTTTCTTGTATCCTTTCCTTTGTTTTATAAATGGTCCTTAAAAATTTTAAAAATGTTTGAATTACAAAATTGGTTCATATTTAAAGTTCCATGTAGCAAATATTATTCATTGGTACCTATGTTGGGTTGGCTTCTACATATAGATAATCCAACTAAACTTAAGAACGAAAGAATTTTTCGTTGAGAGGGACCTGGCTTTTGCGGTTATTGATTATTCTCCTAATTTCACAAAAAATGAGTTAAATTTAATTAGGTAGCTATCTACTCGGGCTGTCTGAAAACTTAAATTTTATTTACGGAAGCCATCCAAACCTATCCCATTTAAACAGCAAAAAGAGCTTTGTTAAAGTGTCAGTTTCGACAAAGGGTTTCGTGTGACTTGAATTCAAATAAGACAAAAAAGACTTCACATCAGACAACAGAGCATACATCTAACAAGGTGGTATTCTCAAAAATCAAACAATTTTTTAAATTTTCAAGTTAAATTAAAATTGAAGAAAACATTTTTTTTTTCTTTGCAAAATCTTACCTTCAGACAATTCTAATTCTAATTCGGCTAATTTTTCTCGAACATCCTCGGGCAGGGATGAAATATCCACTTGTAATTCAGTTGAAGACATGATTTTTAAAAATTTTTTTTTTTTATTTATTTTTTTTTTGTAAATTTGTTGTTGACACAAAAAATAATTTTTTTTTTCTTTGATTTTTCACCAAATTTTCCAATTCAATTTTATTTTTAATTTTTTTTTTTTTGTTATATTTATACCTATATTAGGTACAAATACCTAGTTAGGTTGGTTTGGTACTTAAATCTAATTTTTTCCTTAAAAAAAATAAAATCTAACTAAAAGATGAAGAAAAACTGAGGATGATTCTCGTTGTCGCCGTCGCGGCACTTCAAAATCGGCAAAAAAAAGGCCAGTTACCTTAGCTTAAATTAAAAAAAAAAAAATGTGAAAGCAAAAAAAGGACACAGACTCGAGATGAAAAATTCTTTTTTTTAAAATGGTTGATTTTGTTGTTGTTAATTTTGACAGAGGAGCAAAATTTTCATTTTTTTTCGCATAGATATTTTTTTTAATTTTGTTTTTATAAAATTTGAAAAATAAATAAATTTTTCACTTTTAAATTATTTATATAATTCTTTTTTATTATTTTTTTTTAAATATTTTATTTCTTATTAAAAATTTTATTTCTATTTTTTTTGCTTAACAAAAGAAATAAACAAAATAAAAAAATCCGTATTCCTTCTTTTTCGCTATCAACCGAACAACTTTATTTTACACAATCAATTTCGCTACTGAAGTGTTGCCTTACACGTGAAAAAAATATAATAATTAATTATTTTTGGATGATAAAAATAAAGACAAAAAGAAAAAACACAAGAACGAGAAAAATATATAGAATAAAATTTTTATATGAGTAGGATATGTTTTCAAAAATAAAAGAAAAAGATGGGTGTGAAGCATCCGTAAGAAAAAATCAGATGAATTTAACGAATTTAACTTCAAAAGTTTTTTTTAATACTATGTTCACACGTAAATAATTTTCCGGAAATTATAAGTGGAAACTACATTCCGTAAAAAATTGTGATGCGTTCAAACAAAAAATCAATCTTTTAAGCGTGATTTACACAATGGCTAAATTTGTAATCTTTTAATTTTTTCTAGTCAAACTAGAACGAGAAAGCGATAAATAAACAACAACAACAAACATGTGAAAGAAGTAGACAGAAATTTAATAATTCTTTTCCTTTTATAGCACAAAACATAAACAAATTTTATAGCAAATTTACATGCGGGTTACACTTGCTGAAAAAAAAATCATAATTATGATTTTTTTTAATGTAGTGTGAAATTTTTATGAGTCAAAAATCATACTGCGTTGTTTATAGCTAATTGACCTATCTGAAAAAATGATACCGTAAAAACCGTTTTTCTATGTTATTATTCTATTTATATTTAAGCAAATTTACTGAAAATGAAGATATTAATTTTATATATTTTTCGTAAAAAGAATTTTTTAAAAATATTTTCAAATAAGTAAGAAAATTGAATTTATTTTTTTTTATATCTGAAAAATTTCATTACTTCACAAAATTATTTTTTTGTTTCTTTTTCATTACGTTTCCTACCTATCATAATATTTTTCTACGGTACCTTTCCTGTCAAAAATATTTTTTTTTTTTTTTTTATATTTTTTGCATTTGATTTTTTAATTTCAGATAAAATTAGCTGTGAATAGGTTTCCGGAACATTCCTCCAAAAATTACTTTACTGTGGTAGCTATAAACAACGCATTAGACTTCATGTTCCAGATGCATTCGTGCTCCCTGTATAAATTTATAAATTTTAATATTTCTTCCTTATAAAATCTCTTTTCGACATGTTTTTTCTATTTTCTCTTTTTTTATTAAGTTCTTAGTTTTTATAAACTTCACCTTTTTCAATAAAATATCTTGTTTTTTAAAGTAAGTTATTTTATTTATTTAATAAATAATTCACATAGATTTTTTTAAATTTCAACATTCAAATTCAAATCCCGTAATAACAAACCGCTTTTATAATTGTTGTTTGCACTTTCAAGAGTTTACTTTTTTCTTTGGCAGCCAAAAATTTTCCTTTTGACAGAAAAAAATCAACACTGATTTTTTTTAAGCATGATTTTTCATCATGATTATTTCTTGATTTTTTTTCACACAAAATTTCGCATACATTCAAAAAAAATCATGATTTTTTTTTCAGCAAGTGTAACCCCCAGGTTAGAAATACAATAATAATTTTTCAGAAACTATAAAATTCAAATTATAACATAAATTTTATTTACGCGCCTAGAAAAAAAAAGACGTAAACTATAAAAAAAGATGAACTAGTTCATCTTTTTTTTTTTTGCTTTAAAAAAAGACTACAAAAAAAGACACCAAAAAAAAAAAAGATGACTCTGTTCGTACTGCTCTAACTTATTAGTTTTTGTATCTTCTGTCCTGTTTTGTTTTGGGATCTTTTTTTTTGCCATTTTTAGCCATTGTGTAAATCAAGCTTTAAGCATGCATCGAGCAAATAAATTTTGCTGGAAAAATAGAAAGACTCAGACAATTTTCATATCAAAGTTTCATATGTCTGAAAGAGAAAAAAGATAACTTGCTTTTATGGCAGCATTATAGCATTTTCGAAAATTGTTTACAATAATAAAAATGCTGCTATAAAAATCTGTGGCAAAACGGAATAACAGCATAATATACTTTCTCAAGTATATTTTTTTTTCAACTATAAAATTTTTGGTTTTTTTTTTTGAATTTTTGACAAATGCTTTTTTGATAACAATCAAAATATTCAAAAAAAATTAATTTAAATTTGGTTTTAAGGCAATTGTTTATTTATTTATTTTTTTTTTTTTTTCAAAAATTTAATACTGTTTTTAAATTCAAAACAACATCAATAATTTATCATAAAATAAAATTTTTTATTTATTTTTATTTTGCTATAAATTCATTTAAAATTTTTTGGAGTGAAAATTTTGCTGGTTCTACAGCAAATTGTGTTTGCTCGATGCCTTTAAATAAAGCTTTATAGTTTTTTTTAGAACAGTTATCGCATGCTACAAATTAAAAATATAATTATATACTTTCTTTATTGTTTTTAATCAAAAACATCTTTAAAGGCTTCAAATAAATAGAATTAATTAAACTGAATAAAAACAATTAATCCTTTGTGGATAAAAAGTTGTTTTTTCTAATACAAAAATTTTAATTTTGACATTTCGCGAAATTCACGCGGCTTTTAGCACTTTGAGACTTGAGTATAACAATAAATATTCGATTAATGGTAATTATGATCGTTAAATTTTCTTTGTACATAATAATAATTGTTAATATAATTAACAAAAAACAATTTTTCGTACCATTTTTTCTTATTTTTTTATTATTTGAATAAATAATACTCTTTCTGCACTGGCAATATGAAGACGTCTTAAAGCAGTCTCATGAAAAAGTTGTACACACTGCCAAAGGGACTCTCTTTCTACTCTCTTTTGACAGAAAAAAAAACAAATTTTCATTGTTTTTAGCGTTTCTGCACTGGCAGTCTTAATATCGGTTCCTGCGAAAAACGTCTTTCTTTCAGTGGTGGCATGTTAAGTTGTCACTCGAATAGCGAAGATGTATCGAACATCGAAGCGAGTGGAACATGTTAAGATTTTCTCGCTTCGATACTTTCGAAAATTATTTTCATTTTAGAAATGATTTTTGACGTTAAAAAAAAAAAGCAAAAAGTAAATAATAATAAATATACCTATACCTAGTTATTTTTATTTACATTTATTAAAATTATTTTTCTAATTTTTATAAATAATAATGTTTACCTACCTTTAGATTAATTTTTTTTTATTAAATACCTTTTAAAAATCAATCGCGGACAAATGGCATTTTGCAAAATAACATTTGTCCGCTAAAAATTTGAGGCTGAAGTGCAGATGACGTGAACCACTCAGAATCGGCACAACGAGAGGGAGATGGGGGTTGGCGGGCGGGCGGGTGGACTGGTGGTTAATCAGTGGGATTTGCGTCTCCCTCTCGTTATGGGGCAAATCGGGCAAAAAAAAAAATTGCGCATATAAAATGCATGAAAAATTTGGGGGGCCTCTACCCTTTTCCAAGTTTCAGTCGATTCTGAGTGGTTCACGTCATCTGCAGTATCTCCAAAATTGAAAAATAAATCGCGGACAAATGACATTTTGCAAAATGACATTTGTCCGCTAAAAAACTGAAAAATCAATCGCGGACAAATGACATTTGTCCGCTAAAAATTTTAAATTTCAATCGCGGACAAATGACATTTTGTAAAATGATATTTGTCCGCTTAAAATTTGAAAATTCAACCGCGGACAAATGACATTTTGCAAAATGACATTTGTCCGCTAAAGTTTGAAAATTCAATCGCGGACAAATGTCATTTTGCAAAATGTCATTTGTCCGCGCATTTTGAGACATTTGTCCGCGGCGAACAAATGTCATTTTACAATAGCGGACAAATGTCATTTTGTAAAATGACAAATGTCATTTTGTAAAATGACATTTGTTCGCGAAGTTTTCCATACAAATTTCATCGCGGACAAATGTCACGGCGCCATAACATTTTCGAAATCTTAACATCCCACCACACTTCTCTTTCGTCTTTTGCCATGTACAAAAAAATCCCAAGAGCCGAAAGAAAGACTCATCACAGTACATACTTTGTCGCTTTGCAGCTTGTAGGTTGTTATTTTTTGTTGTTTTTCTGCCTTAAATTAATTATTTCATGGTGGTTACACTTATTTCTGTCAAAAAAATAATAACATGCATCGAGTAAACACAATTTGCTGTAGAACCAATGTACGAGAAGTTATACATTTTTTTCAAGGAATCTTGTACACTTTATCGCATGCGAGAAAATTAAAAATGAAATTATTATTTTTTATCGCATGCGACAAGAATTAAAAATAATTATTTTTTTTAATTATAAACGCGTTTTAAGGCTTTAAATCAATAAAATTAATTAAAATAATTAAATTTTGATTATTCAGCATCAAAAAAATGTATGCTTTAGGGGAAAAAGTAGTTTCTTCGTAATAAAATATTGTACTGTGCACATAAATCTTCGGTGGATGGTCACTTCCAGACGAGAACCATCCACGCTACTTAGTGTGAAGTTGGGGCAGGGTATCCACCAAAGTTCCCCCTTACTGGTGTCCGCCTAAAGGTCTTCACTTTTGCAGAATGACCCATCTAAAATTTTTTTTTTTTTACATAAACCCTCGGTGGATGGGCATTTCCAGGCGAGAACCATCCACGCCACTTGGTGTGAAGTTAGGCCAAGGTATCCCCTAAAATTCCCCCTTACTGGTGTCCGCCTAAAGGTCTACACTTTTCCAGAATGACCCATTTAAAAAATTTTTTTTTTTACATAAACCCTCGGTGGATGGGCATTTCCAGGCGAGAACCATCCACGCCACTTGGTGCAAAGTTAGGCCAAGGTATCCCCTAAAATTCCCCCTTACTGGTGTTCGCCTAAAGGTCTACACTTTTCCAGAATGACCCATTTAAAAATTTTTTTTTTTTACATAAACCCTCGGTGGATGGGCATTTCCAGGCGAGAACCATCCACGCCACTTGGTGTAAAGTTAGGCCAGGGTATCCACCAAAGTTCCCCCTTACTGGTGTCCGCTAAAGGTCTACACTTTTCCAGAATGACCCATTTAAAAATTTTTTTTTTTTACATAAACCCTCGGTGGATGGGCATTTCCAGGCGAGAACCATCCACGCCACTTGGTGTGAAGTTGGGGCAGGGTATCCACCAAAGTTCCCTCTTACTGGTGTCCGCCTAAAGGTCTTCACTTTTGCAGAATGACCCATTTAAAATTTTTTTTTTTTTACATAAACCCTCGGTGGATGGGCATTTCCAGGCGAGAACCATCCACGCCACTTGGTGCAAAGTTAGGCCAAGGTATCCCCTAAAATTCCCCCTTACTGGTGTTCGCCTAAAGGTCTTCACTTTTGCAGAATGACCCATCTAAAATTTTTTTTTTTTACATAAACCCTCGGTGGATGGGCATTTCCAGGCGAGAACCATCCACGCCACTTGGTGTGAAGTTGGGGCAGGGTATCCACCAAAGTTCCCCCTTACTGGTGTCCGCCTAAAGGTCTTCACTTTTGCAGAATGACCCATCTAAAAAATTTTTTTTTTTACATAAACCCTCGGTGGATGGGCATTTCCAGGCGAGAACCATCCACGCCACTTGGTGTGAAGTTGGGGCAGGGTATCCACCAAAGTTCCCCCTTACTGGTGTCTGCCTAAAGGTCTTCACTTTTGCAGAATGACCCATTTAAATTTTTTTTTTTTTTACATAAACCCTCGGTGGATGGGCATTTCCAGGCGAGAACCATCCACGCCACTTGGTGTGAAGTTGGGGCAGGGTATCCACCAAAGTTCCCCCTTACTGGTGTCTGCCTAAAGGTCTTCACTTTTGCAGAATGACCCATTTAAATTTTTTTTTTTTTTACATAAACCCTCGGTGGATGGGCATTTCCAGGCGAGAACCATCCACGCCACTTGGTGTAAAGTTAGGCCAGGGTATCCCCCAAAATTCCCCCTTACTGGTGTCCGCCTAAAGGTCTACACTTTTCCAGAATTTTTTGTCTAATAGTTCGTAAGTTTATGCATTTGGTATGTTGCATGCTACAAAATTTTTTTTTAAGGATTTTGAATATTTAGGCTTTTTGGAGTTGGCATTAAGTACTTTTATTTGTTTACTTTTTTCTTGTTGTTTTTTAATTTTACAAAACAATAATAAATAAAATAGAAATATTAAATTGAATTTGATTGTTTTTCATTAGGAAAGTTATTAATGTAATAATATTTTTATTTCTAACAATACTAATACAATGATTTAACTTCATTTGATACCAATTCTGTAATTGGTAGAAAAAACGATGTTAAAAGAACATTATAAAAAATGTTTACATAATGTACATAATCTTTTTTTTGGATCTTTCGTTCAAAAATGTTTATTAAAAATAGTATTTCTCATAATCGTCATAAATCAATTATACAATATAAGGATACGAAATCAACAACAAAAATAAGGTATTACATTATTGTAGTTATTCAGCTTTTAGGCCGTAAAACCTCAACACCTTCCTGAGTTAAGAATATTTCAATTAAAAAATTTTTGTTTTCATAAATTTCGAGAAAAAAATGGAGCTTTTCTCTTGCTTTATCATTTACACTCTTTTGGAAATATGCGTCTTATACATTGATTCATATATTCATACCTCCAACCACAACTGGTGGCGATCCTAAACTTGCTTACGGATTCTGCCTCGGCCTCAGCTTGCTTTTATATTTGTTTGCTTCAGCAATTTTTTCAAGACGATATTTTTCAGCTTCAGCTGGACGACGAATTATTGCCTCTAATTCTTCTTCACGGCGTTTCATTTCTTGATCTTGAACAGCAATTTCCTGAGTTCTTTCAACAATTTAATATTTCTATTTTATTTATTATTGTTT